>BLKM01002028.1:204845-236806 GCA_013340265.1 Coptotermes formosanus
GTTGTGGTAGTAGTAGTAGTAGTAGTAGTAGTAGTAGTAGTAGTAGTAGTAATGGTGGTGGTGGTGGTGGTGGTGGTGGTGGTGGTGGTGGTAATGATACGCCTGTCTTCAAATTTAACAGCTGAAAAATGCTACTGTGGAAATTAAGTAGTTCCACACTGTAGGTGCGTCTGCAAACTGCACAGGGTTCCTGACCGAAATTAACCCTTTAAAGACGAAGCGTATCTGTTTTATATAAGGACTCAGTGCGTACCGCGCAGTAAACACTCTCCACTTCGGTTATAAAAACCAATCTCTTAATGTTTTATAAGGCAAAAGTTGCTGTTTGTTCTGAGATCCGTACAAAACACATAAATGCAATGTGGGCACCACGTAGAATTTTTTAACGTTAAACCGGGTGGTACGTAAAGTTACCGCTAGGCTTTAAAAGGTTAAATACACACACTAGCGCTATTTGCCAGAGCAGCCTGTGTGATACTTCCTTGGTCTTATCAGCGCTGGACGTGAGACAGAATCTTAGTCATGTTTTCTGAGTCATACGTATTACGTGTGCGTGAGAAACGTATTCTGTTCAACAAAGAGTGTTCTTTTGCGATCTTTTTTGCAAAATAAAAAAGATGTCGCCTAAAGTTTAAAAAAAACATCGCGTCGTTAGTGCCGTGTAAAAGAACCATCTGCTGAGTAGTGGAATTATTTCGAACTACGGGGTCAATGCGCGGGGGAGGGGGGGGAGAGAAGGTATGGAAACATTATGTTTGTAAGTGAAGAGAAATTGGACGATATTGGCGCTGGAATGGAAACAAGCACCAGAAAATCGTCGGGCCAATTAGCTGTTCAAAATGGGTTGTGAGTGCCCTCAGCTAACACGGAAAGAAAACTGTTTTAACACTGCGCCCACGTAAAGTTTGAGTCTTAATGCTGCTCCGTACAGACTCGTGTACAAGAAGTCAGTATTGCAGGTAGTTTTAAGAATCGTTAGTGGATTTGTTTACCATGAACTCGTGATTTTCTTGAATGATTTATTGTTTACATTAAATTGGAATGTAAACACCAAGAATGCTATATTTTTGTGTTCCCAAAGTCTGATACAGTTCACAGAATTTCTTTATATGATTTTAAAATGGTGTATGGTGTGCACTGAATGCGATCATAGGGCCTGTATTTTTCAAAGCAACAATAATTTCTTACCGTCATGTTCAGAAGAAGAAAAAATGTTTGGCTACTTCGCTCAGAGCAGTACAGAGTCCCACACAACAAGCTTCGCAGTGACTCCAAGAAGCGATATTCGGCGAACGGTTTACAACGTGCGGATTTTGTCCTCCTAGGTCTGTCCGTATCTGCACCCGTGCTATTACTGTTTTGTGGGGCATTGCTAGTAGAGTTAATGGTAACAATGCACATTCCTTGCAAACATTTAAAGATAATATTCAAAAATAAGTGCTAATCTTTCAAGAGAAGAGTACCGTCGTCTGTTGCAGAATAGTTTCAGAATGAGAGACCCGCTTACAGGCTTGAAGTCAGCACTTCGAGGCTTCCATGGAATAAGGTTGAACAGCAGGGGACAAGCGGGCTATAAATTCCTGACCGCTGCAGGCTTTCACAGTGATAAAGCTCTCGTGACAGCTACCGTCCTGAGGGACAGGACTTGAGTGATACACTTTGCACCTTGTTGTCGTGTATAGATCATTTTGTGCAGTGTTTTATAAGAACTGAACTGCTCATTTAAATCACTTTTCCCGCAGAATAAGTATTGAATACTTCAAAATAAGCGTGTTCGGGAGAGTATAATAATTTATAGAGGCCCCCTTTCGTGACGTAAAAGTGTAGTGCTTATTCACTGTTGCAGCAAAGGAAGTATTAATTCGCACAGTAAGTGTTGGTAACTAATTAACATAACTGCAAATAATTGTATCATTGTTTTTTAAGTTGTAAAGTCTGGCCCTAAATATTATTGCACACTTGCGTGTGTATGTAGAACTCAAGAAACAATGAAAGGAATAAATGGCCACTCGTCTCTTTTTCATAGAATTAATTTTCTCCGTATTTGTGTCGGACTTTACTTCTGTTTGAAGTAATAAAGGTTAAATGGGTTGTATTTGTGTTTACATATGTCTTATGTACCAGTATACATTTACTGAGTAAGCCATATATGGAAAGAAGCGATTCTAACCTCCGTTGAGTTTCACTTCCAGAATTATTGTGCAGTAGCTGAAAACAAGGACAGTTCTGTCAGGGTGGCTATTTTGAGGACAGAACAGGATCTCTGGTAATTGCGCAGGTTCCTGCCGTCTGGAAGCATCTGGTTCGGCTGTCGGCAAAGGGTTAGGTCGTCTCGAGTCAGGCGTTTTGTCTGTTCTCATCTTGACCTCGCTAAGGTATTTGTCGAATACCCCATTCTGTTTCTCGTTTAATATTATCCTAATTTCTTTTGACGTTACGTAATTGTAGCACCTGCTGCAGCTTAATTAGGCGCTCAAGGACGAAGGCCCAAAACAGTTAAGAGACCACACAAGGCCGTTTATACGGAGGAGAGTAGGAACAAGAACTGGCCGATATAGGGTGGCAGCAGCTCTGTGAGGTTACAAGAAGGAACCGTCCGCGCTGCAAGGCATTGTCGTGCCGTAGGGTATATAAGGCTGCAATGGGCAGCCACAGTTAACCAATGTTGTGAGTCACTGGCTGTGTAGGCGATATGTGTCTTATCTGAGGTGACTAAGGGGGATGCTTTATGCAGGACAATGAATGGGGAAACAATAAAAAAGCAGTGCCTTTTGTGTTCTTGTCTCTAAGTCCTACTGTTACGGGTGTTTCGTTAATGCGGATTTGCTATAACGCTGTTGATGAATATGTGAACGCTGCTTGTATGACGCAAACTTTCCCATACGCATCTTGGCTATTATGCGAACTCAGTGACAAGTGTGAAAATATGGCGTCAAACTTCATAACAGTAGTAATAATATCATTATTTTTATAAGGCAGTTCTCTGTAACACGAGGGTGTTTGAGAGTAGGGTGCTAGGGATGATATTTGGGCGCAAGAGGGAGAAGGTAACAGGGGAGTGGAGAAGACTATGTAATGAGGAGCTTCATGATCTGCACCCCTCGTCAAATATTCAGATGATCAAATCAAGAGGAATGAGATAGGCGGGGCATGCGACACGTATGAGGGAGAAGAGAGGGGGGGGGGCATGCAGGGTTTTGGTGGGGAACCCTGAGAGAAAGGGACCACTTAGAAGACCTAGGCGTAGGTGGAAGGATAATATTAAAATGGATATCCAAGAAATAGATGCGGTGGCGTGGACTGGATTGATATGGCCTAGGTTATGGAAAAGTGGCAGGCTTTTGTGAACACAGTAATGAACCTTGAGGTTCCATAAAATGCGTGGAATTTCGTGACTAGATGAGGGGCTGTTAGCTTCTGAAAGACTGTACACCATGGAGCTATATATACAGTATGTACGCCATATATATATATACACACACACATACAGTAGGTCTATGTGCAGCGCCTTTTTTCCCAACACTTTTGTCGGTATGCCAATGAAAAAGAAAAGGTAACATTCCACCCACTGGTCGGTATGCGACTTTATTGAAAGGTTAGAGGCACGTAGCAATCGTTGGTCGGCGTATGTATCGGGTGAAGTACGTACACTGTACGGCACAAAGTGTAGGACGCCCTGATCGTCGCAGGTGTCGACCCTGACCATGCGATTGCTGGGTGAACGGTGAGACGAAAGTGCCGCCCAATTTTGCGCCCGTGTCTCATCTTCCGCGTGCGTATCGATACATTCTTCTTGATTTCTTTACCCTGTTGCCAAAACGGCACATCAGGGAAGCGGGCTTATATACACTGCGCACTATAAGGCCGCAATTGTATGACGTAACAACGCAAATGGGGAGTGGGGGTTACATAGCATACCTTTCTTGCTTGGATATTAAAAGGCGTGTCGGCCTTTATCCCTTGAGAAAACACTGTCGGTATCCAGGGTGTCTGAAACAGTGAGATTGCCAGAGCCTTTTGCTGAAGCTGAGAGAAAAGACGAATATCCCTGCAGATAACTGAATATCCGTCGGCTCGTTGGTCTAAGTGCTGAGCTTGTTCACTGTACATGCAGGCCGCCTTGCGCGTCGTCAGTATGGGTAGTGTGTGTTTGGCGTGATAGAAATAGGTTTTTCGTGTTTGAATGAATAGCCACTGCGTTTGATACTGATACTGACGGCTAAGTAACAGTACGGCAGAAAAACACGATCCTAAGCCAGTTAAATCCATTTGTTATATTCGCACTTTGTAAAATCCATCTGTATGTTTTCTGCCATTTTGCGCAAATGAATGTTTCCCAAGAGGTTTTCCCCCCGCAATCTGTTGGCATCTGGCACCCCCCCCCTACCCTCGGCACATTATTTGTTTGCGTGTGGGGTTCGTGTAACGATGTCATCTGTATGCCAGACTGTATAGCGTTGAGTGGTAGAGTGACGGCGGAATAATTTAATACGCGGAAAGAAGTGGCCGTGGCCTGACAGTGGATTTGTACCGGCGTTGGCTTCGAAGGTCGATTTAAACTACATAAAACTTCAATTTGTGTGTGTGTGTGTGTGTGTGTGTGTGGGTGGGTGGGTGTGAAACTTGGTCTGTCACACTGAGGGACGGGCATACGAGGCTGAGGGTGTTAAGGGAGATGCTTGGACCTACGAGGGAAGAAGTTACAGGAGGCTGAAGAAAACTGACTGCGGAGTGAGCAGTATCTTGATGTGTACTGCTCATTGAATGTTGTAAGGGAATCAAATACACGAGGATATGGGATGGCGGAGGCGGGCGGTGGCATGTGGCACACATGGGGAAGAAGATAAATGCGTATGGGGTTTTCGTCGTGAAACATAGACAGAGACCTCTTGGAAAGTCTAGGCGTACGTGGGAGGATAATATTAAAACGGTTGTTTAATGGCATGGGGGCACAGACTGGATTTATCTGGCTCAGAATAGGGACAATTGACAGGCTGTTAGAAGTACCGTAATGAACATTTCGGTCACCATAAAATGCGGGGAATTTTTTGCCTGGCTGAGGAACGTTCAGCTTCTCAAGAATTACCGTATTGCATGACCTTAGAAACGTCTGTCATTATAGTCGGTATCCCGGCCGGGGCTCGAACTGGTCACCTGTCCAGTACCAGTCATATTGCCTGGTGTCCAAGTCTTCCACATTTCATGGTCGTAACAATATTAGTTTGGATTTTGTTGTAATAAGAATGACAGATGTCTCGCGAATGAGCCGTCTGCGGCGTGTGATAAAAGACTTCTCTCTTGCCAGTGTTTTTACCATGTAGTGTATGTGTGAATAAGCCCGTCCAAGCATCGCTGTCGATCTCACCGTCTGCGCACTGGCATTCACTGTACTGTGTACGGTGTCGGTGTTCGCAAGGCGCTACCGTGCGTCAGTGTTGATACAGGCAAGTGCCGTGTGAGGTAGCGGATAGTTTTGTGCTCCTCGGTTGATGAATCCCGGCGCGTTACAACACTTGCAAAGTGAGTATTGTAGACGGTAAACGCTAGAAAATGGTGGGAGGCTTCCTGTTGTGCCTCATGTAGCCCTGATTATTGCGACTGCAATGGAAACCGTATACATCGCCTTAGTACCGTGTGGTAATTTTAAGGCACAGAACGTGATTGAAGACAACTAACAGAAATTCTGCCAGTTCCTCACTAACCTTATTGGTTTAAGCGGTAACACCTGCTGCCACACATGCGGATACAATCGGCACAACTGACAGCTTCCCTAAATAAGCCATAAATAAAGTGCTGAACATTGAAGGATGTAGGGATGCTATGCTGTGTCGGCTGGGTAACAGTTACTGACGTTTCGAGTAATCGTAGTGCCTCTGTCTTCAGGGTATAGGAGTCAAAGACAATTCGGGCTGACCCTGTCGACACGTCATAACATCCCAGAAGACTTGAAACTTCAGCAGCTCCGCTGTGAGAACCTAAATTTCGCAAAAAAAAAAAAAATTCTTCCAAGTCGCTGACAAGTGAAGAAAATCGTAAACACGCGGCCTGAAAAGTGGGTGAATTACTTCGCGAATAAGTTATTTGTACGATTATAAACGTGATTCATTAGGTGTTACGTCAGGCGTTTTGTGTCGCCGGTTTTTTGTACTAACGCTAAGCAGTTTGACGTTTCAGCAGACTGTTTCAAAAATGAAACCATGAAAATTTGGAAAATGAACGTAAAAACAAGATACGCGCTTGCATATCTCTCTACTTAAGTAAAGTAAACGTGAATCTGCCGCTGTACACGGCAGGTATCCATGTCGCGGGGTGAAGGTGCAGCCCCCTCAACCTCAACCTGGACACTAGGCGGTATGTTCAGTTTCACGCCCCGTCCGCTTTGTCTCCGGACAAAGAGCTTCCGGGAGACTTTAAACAGAAGGCTGGGTGGGCTGCAGAGCCCGGTTCGTTGCTTTGGAAAGGGGAAGAAATCTTCTGTTCCCGCCGGGAATCGAACCGCGATTCTGCGGTCGTCCAGCCCGTAGCCTAGCCACTGTACCGTCAGAGCTATCGTTGCCCCTTGTAGTTAGATTACCACCATAAAGGTACCTTCTAAACAGCAGCGGTCTGTTCAGTTTTTAGTGCGCAGTATTCTTGAACATGCGGCTTAAATTTTTGAACTTCGCCGCTGACTTTGATTTTAGTGCCGGACGGAATCGATGCGTAAGACTTCTATGTCACGTGGCACCCTGTCGTGTGTATTTTAAGCTATTCTTTTGGCACTTAATTTGTTCCTAATTACGGGCAAAGTCTGCGATTTCCCAGTGTGAAAGGTTGCTAACCGTTCACAGTTCATCAGACTTAGTAACGATGCGCACTTCGTTAGCTTACATCTCATGATACGACTGATTGGATCACGTGATACACTCATCTGTGTCAGTGCCTTAGCTTCTGCTGCCATGCTGGTTGTAAAAGTCCTTTGTGGCTTGCTTTGGATCTCTAATTTTATTTTTGTGTGCCTGTGATTTGTCGGCCTTTGTATGAATGCCCTACTTCCTGTTAAATGAAACGATCCGTTTGTCCTGTTTGAAGTTAATGCGGATGCATCATACGTGTTGAAGCTTGGTGCATTTGCAGGTGAGTCATTGAATGTTACCAGCTTCATGGTGGAGTCAGTCGTTACAAATTACAGAGAACTGAACGCTTGATAATGAGGTGGATGTTAGCTGCCACTGGGGTCTCACCAACTGAAGAGACGTGCTCTGGGTTCGAGCAGATCCTTTGTGATCTGGAAATCCCGTTTATTTTGCTGTTCGTTTTTTTTTTTGTGTTCGACATCCCCGTTGGCGTGTGTTAACAATTATAGTATAAGAAACAGTCAACGGCCAACAAATATTTATTTCTTTATTTCATTTTATCTATGTAATTTTATATATACATTCATGTATATTTTAACTTGTTGTAAAAGTGAAGGCCTTCTTTTCTCTAATAAGTAGAGTTCTGATATCAATGATTGAAGTAGAACCGGATGATAGTCTAATATAGACCGAAACCGGCCGTTCTAACCTCGTAAGATAATAAAGTGAGGCACAATATTTGTTGGCTGTTGACTGTTTCTTATACTATAATTTGCTGTTCGTATTTTATAAAGGAAAGTAAATTACGGTTATGTCATCGTATACGTTTGAGTTAGCTGATTCTTATGAAATTTGGCATGAACGTGGCCTCCATGGACCAGGAATTTCGTGAGAAGCAGACAGTTACTTCTGTAGTTAATATATAGCGCCTTTTAATGCTGGATCGTGTAGTTTTGTGAGCCGACAGATTTCAGTAATATGAGACTTTAGGACCAGTTTGGTGTGTAATGTGAAATACATGTGGTTGCCGGGCGGAGGACAGGAACTTGCGAACCAGTGCGTATGGCGTTTAGTGAAGTGCCACCTATGAATGTGGGCCTGTTTGTAAATTTTGAGTGAATAATTCCCGTGCTCAAAATTTACAGTCATGGCAGTTTTACAACACGTGATATACACGGCATATAGGGTTTTGTTAGGGAAAACTGAGGGAAGGAGACCACTTGGAAGACATAGGCGTAGATGGGAGGATATTATTAAAATGGATCTTCAAGAAGGGGTGGGCAGGCATGGACTGGATTGATTTGGTTCAGGATAGGTTCAGGTGGCGGGTGGTTTTGAATGCGGTAATGAACCTACCGGTTCCATAAACTATGGGGAATTTCTTAAGTAGCTGCAGACCTGTTAGATTTTCAGGAACGACTCTGCTCCGTGGTTTTAGTTATGCATACGGTATGGCGCAAACGTGCCTTTACAGTAGGGGCACCATGTTAGGCGTCTAGTGACAAGTGATCTGCCAGCGTGCATAACGCATGCACACGTACACCAGCACATGATATGGGCTGAGGACTTTGTGTGTGTGTGTCTGTCGCTTACGTTATCTGCTCTAGTCATATGGAAGCCTTTAATTTACGATAATTGAGGCGCTTCATTAACACGTGGGATGTATACTAGTGGATAATGGGCGCGTATTTAACTCCATTGTCAGGGTTCCAGTGCCCTCCTGGATATTTACACTACTGTGTCATCCGAAAACGTTAATTTCCGCAACATAAATGTTGTTAGGCCCTGTTTAAATTCATTAAAATGGATAATACTGGGTATACGACACAATATATGGAACAGCTGATACTTGGTTATCTCGTCAATAAATTTCCCGCGTTTTGTGTAACTCCTGTGTTCATTACCGTGTTCACGAACGCCCGCCTCTCGTCACTATTCTGAGTCAAATGACTCCATCTCTCTTATTAAAATCACAGATCGTCCCGTCCAAGCCTTCATGTTCGAGTGGCGAATTGTCTTCGGGTTCCCGTACTAGAAATTCGTATGCGTTTATATTCACTTTCCTGTTTGTTATTTGCGACGGCCGCTGATCATTTGATTCTAATGACACTTGGGAGTACACATCACGGAGCTGCTAATAGGCCTGTGTAATATTCTGCGACCTCGTTCCATGCGCTGCCGTTTATCCTGCTCGACACTCTGTTCCCAAACACCCCGAGTGTTATGTTTCCCCTAAATGTGGGAAATCAAGTGTCCCGCCCGCCTGGGATTGGAAAGTGAAAGTAGCTTTTTCTATTTGGGTAACCTGCCGGTGACATCATGCATATTAACAGAGCGCTACAAATTGATACAGCATTGAATATGACCTTCCAATACAGCACCCACAGGGCAACAGTGTTAAAGTCTGAAGCACCCACGGGCTGTCTAATTGGCATTTACCCTTCGTCTTTAGCTTTGCTTGTTTTGAGTGGAGCTGTCCGGATTGTTTATGTTTCCTGTTCTAGTTTACGTGGCGCCATCTTTATCTTTTTTGGGGGGGGGGGAAGGTTCTTTCCGTCTTGGCAATGTTTAACTTTGCGATTCCTTGCTTGGAGCGATTCTGCTCGAACTGAATGAACGTTCCGTTTTCAAGCCACTGATATCTGTAATGCAGCACGCCTTTACTTTGCATATTTAACAAAAAAGACTGGTGTTCTGTGTTTGTGTATACACGTGGATTGAATTTTTGTGCCCTCGCAGATGTGTTGAATCCTTTCTTCACCATACAGTTGGCCACCAATTATTAAAACGTCCTCCAAACTGCCGTTTTCCTAGTGTCAGTTCCAGCATAAGTGACGGGGGAAATCTATTTTAAAAAGCGTTTTATCTCGGGATCAGTTTTCAGAATGACGAACTCACCACCTGATGAAGCAAAGGATCTCCCCATTGTCTCCCAGCCGATGAAGTGTGCATCGCATATGTCTTTAATTGTGCACTGGACTATTTCTTAACTGTTGAGCCTTGCAGTCTGAATATTTTGCAATCTCAGGTCTTTGTCGACTTAAGTGCTTTTAAAGGCAAAGTCCAAGTCTCAAGTCAGTCAGAGTCACTCACACTGGCAGTCATTCAGTCACTAAGCCCGCCCCCCCCCCCCCGTAGTTCATAACCAGTTCTTATTAATTGAGGAGTGAGTGACCACTGCAGTCAGCCTCCTTGGGGCGCCCCGTCGTCAGGTAGGACGTGTGTGTTTTGGTCGTTCTCAAGTGCACTTATTTTTATCTGTTTATATCTGTACCTTTTGAGAGTACCAAGGAAATTAAATACTGTTTACAGTGGTGCATATGCACACAAGGACTCTGTCAGTCCAGGCGTTGTAAAGCAGATCATGTCGTATCGTCTTTATGTACGCTGTAGTAACAGTTCAGTCACTAGCACTTTTGTATGTTTGCCGTCACCAAAAATTAACCTGAAATGTATGTATATTTAAAGATTCAGTTCGTACCGCACAGCAAACACATTCCGTCTCCATTTTAGCGATTATAAAAACCGACCAGTTAATGTTTTTTAGCGAAGTAATCGCTACTCACACAAGACACAGATACAGACAATGTGGGCAGGATGTTGAATGTTAAAGGAATGTTAAACCTGGTGGTGCTTTATCTAGTAAGCGTGCCTGGAAGTATTAATGCGGCGTTGAATGTTCATTTTGGCGATTTTAAAGACGTGTGGATCAGGAGGAGGGGAATGGACGTTCATATGTTCTGTGCACACAGAACACAGCATGATTGCCTTTTGAGATGTTTAACTACATAGGAATGGTAGCATGTACTCTCTGATGTGAAGGACGAATTGCATGGGATTTGGAAGGAAACATTCATGGCTCATATAAGGTACCGTCCCATAATGTCTCTGGGAGCTGGCTGAAAGCACGAAGAACGTCAGAATAGCCGGTCTTCGGACAAAGATGCTAAATTGGGAC
Source organism: Coptotermes formosanus (assembly GCA_013340265.1). NCBI lineage: Eukaryota > Metazoa > Arthropoda > Insecta > Blattodea > Rhinotermitidae > Coptotermes > Coptotermes formosanus. The sequence goes on from BLKM01002028.1 coordinate 215,640, forward strand.
CTCGTGAAAACAAAGCAGGCAGTGTCAACCAGTAGACCATGACGATGGTGGCATTGAAAGGATCCGTGTGCGTCCGTTAGCCTGTTCGTGTCTTGTCTCCGAAGGTAAGGAACGAAATTCGTGGCGCTGCAGTATAACGCCTTTTGTACCTCAAAATCACATAGAATGTAGGCCTCTACGTTTCTTGCGGGTTAGTATATACAAAGTGGGCAGGTGGAGTAAAGTGGGCACGGGAACCGGGAAACAACAGGATGCTGGCGTCCTGCGATATTTAAAATACCGGAACAGCCTTTCTTGAGGAGACATATCGCTGTTTTAGCTGCTGGCTGGTGAGGGGGTTTGTGAAGATAGTTCTTGCGTCGGCCAGCCGAAGTAAGGCCAGCAACCTGTTGATGTAAAATCTTTTGCTCAAAGTCACAGAGACAGAAGCCACTGGGGAGACATGGCAACGACCTCGGTGAGACAGCCGGGGCGGGGGGGAATCGATAATGTGAGAAGCCGTGACATCAGGCATCAGTACGATAACCACAAATCTGAGAACTGGTGAATGCGCTAGAACTGAATGGAAGAACCGCGAATGGCACGTAATCGGGTTGCACGTACAAGTAGCAGGGTACAGTGCGACGGAAGGAACAAGGAGTCGCGGCGGGCTGCAGCACACGTGGCGAGATTTACGCGCGAGAGGTAGCATGGCCAAGGCCGAAAGAAGAGGACGTCAAATGTGATATCACAAAATCCGTAGTGTTGAAGTTACCAAGTCTTATGGGATGTCAGCGCCATGGCGTCACGGCGTTGACACCCCAGAAGACTTGCAGCGACACAACAACCCTGTGAGACCCCAAACTATCGCATCTCTAACTATTTATTTGGAACTTTAGTGTTTTAAATGTGGCGAATTCCGAACGGAACTCACGGGGGGAAAAAATACGTTGTTAATTTAGTGTTGTCTGTAAAAGTGCAACGAACTTGGTATCTCTAATAATTGCTCTTACAAATACCAAGATTGCTGTTGCAAGATAAGCTAAAATGAAGTGGAAAGATATTTCCCCAAGTGAGTTCTTTGTAACTTTGATTGGCCGCGAGGGTCAGCAATTGAGCCATGTGACCTTGCAGCTCGGACCGCGTAAGCTGTTTGATTAGATTATGCCGAAGCAGGCATGCGCTAACAGAACACAGGAGGAAGTGAACTTTGGAATAACGACTTGCTCGTGGATATCTAGAATGGTTTGTTTTCCTTCCTTTGAATGAGACAGTCATTGTGGCGTATTTTCCAATTAGTCATCAATGTGGGTTCTTCTTCTTCTTCTTCTTCTTCTTCTTCTTCTTAGGCCTTTCCTCTTTTACCTACTTGTTCACAGTAGGTGTCGAGGGTTTTTGTGATTTCATTTGATCACACTCAAGCACACACCACAGTCAGTGGGACTCCTCCGGACGAGGGATCGGCCCGTCGCAGAGACCCCTACCTGACAACACAAACACTGTACAAGACAAGCATCCATGTCCCCGGGGGGATTCAAACCCACGATCCCAGCAAGCGAGCGGCCGCAGACCTACGCCTTGGACCGCGCGGCCACTGGGATCTGCGCCGCGTGATATTTATGTCTGTTATTCCAGCCTAACGGATATATTCTTCTATGTGATTCGCGTAGACGGGTTCGGAGATGAACGGGCACTCAGAACCAGCTGGACCGCTCACGTTACCGTGTCCTCCTGCGCCGTCCACGTAAAATTCGGTTCGGGACGCCAAATGCCCCGGGGTTTTTCCAGTTCATAAAAGTAAGGTATTTCTTACAATGTGTACGAATGTTTTACTTTGACACGGTGAGAGTAATCTATAGGAGTAGAGGACAGGCAACAAGTAGCCATGTAACAGAAAGAAATAGGAGGGAGCGAGAGAGGAAGATGTGAGGAACGGATGTTGAAAGAAAAATCAGCGAGCGGACTGAATTTCTGGATTTTATTTAATATTTATTATTATTTCACCTTTGTTTCTGTATGTAAGAATTGTATTCTCCGAGTTACGTTATTTTATTGAAATTGATAAATTACACCCGGTTTATTCGTTTCGTGGCGGGTTAAAATTTTGTCTTCTCAACTCCCGCTCCCCCACCCGCTACCTGAATGTTACTGAGTGTCCAAGTTTTTGGTCGAAACGTGATAAAAGCTGTAGTGAAATTCCTCGTAATTGTGAAAATAACCGGCATGTAATGTGAGACACAAGAACCTGGTTTCGCAGTGCGAACTGGATAGGCTTAGTCACGGAGTAAAAATTGTGTGTTTGGTGTGCTGCCGTTGTCATACGCCTAAACTGGTCGAGGAAAACCAGGAAAATGTCTGTGATTTTAAATGCGCCCGTCGAGTCTGGAACCCTGGACACGTTCTGGTCAGACTAGTTGTGTTAACCGGTGTGGTAAGGTGACGGTGTACGCGGTAAATGTGAGGTATGTGGCGTGGGTTGTAATTGACCCTGAGCACTGAAAGTACCTCATCTTGAGTTTCGACAGGCTGTGTACACGTAAATTATTTACAACCTGTTTTGATCGAGGTTTTACAATAAAATGCATGCGCAGACGTGGTTTCTTTGATGGACTTACCATGCAAACACGGGGCGATGTCCCCTCATGCTTTATCTGTGGGTGTTCCCCTTTGTTAATTTGTTGTTCAGAGCATTGGAAGTATTTTGATGCTTGTTTCCTTTTTGAACAACATTGAAATCCCAACTGCTGGGGAAGCGTCTAGCCTGTGGCCGAGCGGCACATGCGCTGCTGTAGCGCGACACTACGCGTGGCTGAAAGCGAACTTTTCTTGTTTTTAGCAGGACCATCAAGAAGAAGTGGCAGTGGACGTTTGTCTGGCGACGCTGGGAGTGTTCACATCAAAATCGGGAGGGGAGGACTCGAGGGGCCATGCGACGACCACTTCTATATCCAGGCCAGGACAGCAAGTCAGCAGCCAGCGTGCAGTGGGCACTGCACCGCCATGCACAGGTTGGTAATTCAGAGACGGCTGGTCCTATATTCTGTACAGATGAGATGAATAATGGCTGCCACTGAGATACTTGTCTTCCCCACGCTGTCGTAATCACCCGGATTTCACTGTCCTTACAGTACTAGTTGACCTCTACAAAACGAAGTTCTTAATGAATGAGTGAATAAATAAATAAATAAATAAATAAATACATAAATCAATCGCATTGAATGAATGAATGAATAAATAGATAAATTAATCATATATATCGTGCCTAACTTACTTGTAATGTATGCCCGTGCTCTGACATAAGGTACCACGTTTTACAAACACACAAGAGAAGATGTAAGATAAATTTATTTTGTGTAATCTTCGGTGCTTTTGAAGGATACGTGTTTGTAACTGTCCTTAATTTCAACAATACGAGACCTCATAAGGTAGCATTACTTCCTATTTGTGCCGTTATCTCCGTTCTTTATCCCATAATTTTATCGAATACATTTATGTGACCGTGCGGTTGTTAATTTACGTCTCCCCCAGGGGTGCACAAATTTTTTTTAAAAAATGTGGGCACTACCTCGAAATTTCAAACGCTAGAAGGGTGACATGAATCAAGTTTCGTACCGGAAGCCTACAGATATTAGGCGCCACCGCAGAAAATTTAGTCGACCTGGCGCATGTGATTTGTGCACCCTTGGTTTGACCATAAATGCAGTGTGTCGCAGTCAAAACGACTATATAATCTAAGAGCACAACATCAAAGACCACATAATTTCTCTTCAGATGCGTGTCCTCTGTGCGCCCAAACTACATCTGAGCGTCATGCGTGTGTAAGCAGTGAATAGTTATACATGTATAATGATGCGAAATAGCCGAGTGCATAGTTTTTAACAAGGCGTTTGAACAGAACCGGCAATCGTGCAGTGTTGTGTGCTGAATTTGTGATGCTTACGTTCGTGGCTTTCTGTGTGAGACGCCGGTATGGTTCAGAATATGAAGGACATTATTTCTGTTTATTTACACACTCAGCAGCAAGGCAAGTGGAAGACAGATTTGGAATTGGAGGAGAGAGACCGTATTTGCGTCACAGAATAAGTCGCAATGGACAGCGGGCCGCTCGAAGCTTGTTTCAAGTAACGTAGCAGCAGTAGGAACTGAGGATCAGACGGTACGTGTAGTGTAGGGTACGCATTAACAGCGGAGAATTTGGTAGGAGTTCGGAGATTGGGCTTTCGCTTGACAGCGTGAGTGATTTGACCTGACCCTTAAATTATGTAATCTAGTTGAAGGAAGGACAAGCCGACGGTATTACCATGAGTCTGGCCTTGCAGTCTCACCAGATGATTCAATCGTGTCGGTGTTTAAGTAAGAACGAAGGTTTAAAGTTTTGTTTGCAATGCACGATTTCCTTATAAATAGAGTTAATTTCCCTACCATGAACTGACATACGATATGACTCGTATTTTGCCTTGAAAGTTAATGGTGTGTTTCAAGTTGTCCAGTCATATATTCACGTTAAATATTTAGCCTACAGATAATGTGCACATCCTTGAAGACTTCGAGACGAACGAAGCAGGAAAGGTAGAAAGGAAAAGCTTACCTCGTTCGACTACGCAAATGTTTTGTTCATTTGGGCAGTGCATTTTATCGGTGTGTCTTTCGCGACCTTTTGTCCTTCTTGGCCTCAGCATTCATTTACGACAAATCGTTTCGTTTCGTAGTCCTTCCCCCTTCTACCTGCTTCTTCACAGTAGGTGTAGAGGGTTTTTCATTTGCACTTGATCACACTCAAACACACACCACAGTCGGTAGGACTCCTCTGGACGAGGGATCGGCCCGTCGCAAAGACATGTACCTGACAACAGAAACACCGTACAAGAGACAAACATCCATAGCTCAGGTGGGATTCGAACCCACGATCCCAGCAAGCGCTCGGCCGCAGACCTACACCTTCGAGCGCGCGGCCACTGGGATCGGCTGACGACAAATCAAGATATATTATTGCTGATGCAGATCTTTTATTACAGTCTTGGTACACCTACAGGTGCCACACAGTGCTGCTCGTATATTGTGAAGTAGCATTTGAAGAGGGACTTCACCGTTTAGCTTAACGTATAGTGTCGATCCGACATAACCGTAATGGTGTACAGATCGAGCATTCTTGATTTTATGTGAACGGTTTATCGCGAAAAACGTTGGTAGGTACATAATGTAAGTCAGGATGGCGCACTAAGCTCTACGACGCGTATAAGAAACGTATTTTTATCTTGCAACAAACTTTTTGGCAAATGTTCAGTATGGTACATGGTGTTAAGGTTTCTCACCCATTGGAGTATGTTTAATGCGATTATATTTTTCGCAGTGTCTTTTTTTTTGTATCGACACCAAATTGTTTTAAGGGTAATAACGTATGCAAAGTACCAGGGTAACACATTCCGAATCCTGATGTACTCAACGACGTACCTCCTCCAGTTCTGGTGACCCCCGTGTAGTCCATGGGATTATAAAATGCTGTCTTCAACATCGAGAGAGGTCCAAGTATTCAGAATAAGTTAATGTGAAAACAGCGGTGTTTCCTTTTCTAATAAGGCGGGCTAAGACGCTGAACTGCTGTTAAAATATTTTTATTTTGGGGAATTCGCTTTGCCAGTTTTGTGTCCTTAATGCTCGCATGTGCAGGGAAGTCGGTAGCGAGGTGCAAGGTTATGCACTTGCATCACTTTGGGATTTGGACACTTTGTGATTTGTGTGTGTGTGTGTGTGTGTGTGTGTGTGTGTGTGTGTGTGTGTGTGTGTGTGTGTGTGTGTGTGTGGAGGGGCGGGATATCTGAACGACCACCATATTCACCGTCATGGAATTCATACCTGCTGTTCACGGAGAGAGGAAACGGATTCTTGGTGTACTTATTTAATTATTTATGGTCCGTTTAGTGGAGCCGTGCTGTCATGGCCTGCAAATGATCACTATTATTTCTATCTAGCGACGTGTGTAGAGTTACATAATCGAATGACACGATGGTGGTGTCTGTGTGTTCATTCACTCTTAGTTCTGCGGCCTTCCTGAAATGTTTTTCCCGGTCCAGTACCAAAAATTGAAAGATGTTTACTGTAACTCCCCAACACCGGCCGACCAAAATGCAATTGAACATGCGGACTGAATGTGCGTTACTGCACGAGATCACTACGCAGTCTACGCAATGTGTCCGCTGATTGAGTTTTTCCTTTTTTCGCGGGCGTGACGTCTGTGGGAGCGTAAGTCAGTATTTCCGTTGCCAAAGACGTAAGTGATTTCAGATATGTGGGTGTATCTTTTGTTGGAATTCAGTGCTAGAACTTAGACTATGTGATGCCAACTGTGAATCACTTCGGGCTCTAAACATTTCTGAACGTTATTGACTGCTGTGTACATATTCATTCCGTTTTATGCGTGAAGCACTCAGATCGGCACATTGCTTGTTGTTCTTCGATAGCTGTGAACAATGAACGTGTAGTGGACTTCAGCCCGATTTTCAGTGAGGCCATGCCCCAATTGGTTGATCTTTACCAAATTGCAGTATCCCCATTATCTCTTAATATAATTTCGTGTGAAAGCAAAACCAATCACCGCCCACACCATTCCGTATATAACTGCGAACCTAAGTGCTCCTGACATACTTCTTGGACTGCTTGACCCTTGAAGATGGGACCGACAGGTTGTCCCGAAACGTCGGTAACAAACGACCGATCTACGCTGAGTAAAAATAATAGAAGAGCGAAGATCTCTTTTACACCGCGGCGGAAGCCTGAGATATCGAGTGCCTTTAATAATTATTTGTTTAGACCTGTATGTAGGTTTTCAGATTTGGAGTTTCAGAGTACTTTGGAAGTGTCACTTTGCATAGGTATATGTCTGATTCTCTATTAGGACTCATTCGAAGACACGCAGTCTCTAAAGTGGAAGTATTCTATTCATAATTTTTGTTTTTCACAAAACTGAGACTCCAGGTAACTGCATGTAACTTTGAACAGTAATTACTTATATCGAAGGAAGACGTCCCTAAACTTCTTGAAGGAAGTCATTCCTAAACTTCTTGTAAGTTGAAGTTCATCTGTATCGTTTCTTTAGAGTGTATGCTTGCTTTCAAGAAGTAACATTGCATCTCCATTATATGGCTTAGTGCAGTTTAACATAAACAGTCACTTTTTACTAAGAACGAAACAAACCTCACACATAAACTGTGATTTGTATTACTTAACGTTGAATCGTGTCGTACACATACTTAACCAGTGCAGCATAAAGGCGTTTACACAGTAACTTTATGTGTGTTTATGTATTCATTAATTTATGCGCGTATTAGGCAACTAAATAACGTAATAAGGAACATGACGGAACTGTGCCAAGCGAGTGCATGGAAGTAAATCTTTGCAAAATGGTCACACAAAGAGTAGAGGGCCCGAAGCTTGGATTAGGACGCAGGACTGCCGAGTGCGGGTTCGGGTCCGCCCGAAAAAAATGTTTTTGGTCCCGCCAGCAAGGGTGGACCGGCTAAAAGTCTTTGTACTAAACCGGCAGGACTGACAGCTGCAGAGTGGTTTGGGATTGGTCTGAAGGGGTTAATTTGTAAATCAGAAAATCATGATAGTACCAAGAAGGAAAAATGCGTATAAAACAGTTGAACCTCGGCCCCTTTCCGAACCTCCGGACCCGGTAATTGCCCCCAACCCCCCCCCCCCCCCCCAGTGTCGTCGGCACTATTAAGATGGGAAATGATGGACTGAAAATTACTCCGGAGGAAGAAACACGTGGTTTGTTTGATTTCCCTAATGTATCATTGAAACATGTAGGGCTGCGCGTAGGTGAGGAAACATATCATGTGTACCGCGCTTGCAATGATGTATCGTGAGAAAAACTAGGCACACTACATAACGTGTTGAGGAGACAACCGCCGTCGTAATTGCAATTGGAATGGCTGTTCAGCGTGGTACATGGGACGTATGCGTTTCATTACAGCGTTACCAGGGAGATTCTGATTAAATGTAAGTAAAATGGTTAATGCACTGTCATTTATTCTTCCTCGCACATGTTGTCGTTTGTGGAGTGTAAACCCGATGTACCTCCTCATTATACATCATCCTTTTACGTCTTCCCTCTTCGTTCCAGACGATGTCAATTTAGACGTGCCATGGCTCGTGCGGTTCGTTGCCGGCCTTTTACCGCGTAGGCCTGGGTTCAATTCCTGGCTCGTCCGTGTGGGATTTGTAGAGCACAAAGTGGGACTTGAACAGGTTTTCCTCCAAGCACTGTTTCCGCAGAGAATGTCATTGCACCATTGCGTTATATTATTCATTCACTCATTTATCATCGACGCTAAGGCAACTAAACAAGCTCGTCACACAATACACTCCTGAGCAACCTGTTCTCAAGCACCCTAACTTTAAGCTACTAATAAATTTTCGTTGATTAGGCGTCATTAATAAAAAGTAATCCTCATTCATCTTCTTCCATGTTTGAAATCAGTACAGAAGTGCACTGCTTTTGTCGTGTCCACTTCACTGCCGGTTTGATAGTTGGCATTTTATATATTCTATGAAGCTCCCTTTAAAACAGCTCTATAGGCGCAAAAGATCCAATATAGTTGATCTTTTAGTGACCGACGGACGTCGTCGGCGTCGAAGGCCCCTACCTTCGATGGTATAGCGACGTCCGGTTCGCCTGATGGCAGCGTGGAAACGCAGCGTCTGCGTGTCGAGCGGATGGCGCAGTACAAAGAGGAACGTCGACAGCAGTTAGCTTCTCAGTATGGCCCTCGGGATGATTCTGGAAGCTCCACAGCCACCCCATTGCGTCGCTTCATCACTCGCAGCACGGGCACAACGCCTGTGAGGAATGGAGACGACAGAAGTGGCAGCGGAAGCAGCAGTAACGCCGAGCAACCATCGCCTTCCAGTATCCAGAGAGTTCGCACCACCAGGACTTCGCGATTGCGGGCTGCAGTCACATCTGCAACAGGTACATATGTACTGACGTTACCGTCCATTCTATATGGGGTCGCAGTCGTAACAGATCTTGCCTTTCTGAATTCAGGACTGTCTGGTGATGTGTAGAAATGCAAGGTAAGGTTTTTAGCGTCAGGAGGACCTATATTATATGTTTTAGGTTAACATGCCTGGCATTATTTTGTTGACGTATTTCATAATGTTGCCTTTCTTTACAGAAAATAATGCTCAAAGTGGTAAAGATGCTTCTGGAATTCCAATTCGAAACGTCAGGAATACAGGGCCCACATCTCCTCGTACTGCTGTTGCCAAGGAGGCCAAGGACGTGATTCAGTGTGTAACACCCTGTCTGAGTGGCAAAGACGTGATTAAGGAATCGTCAGTGCTCTCCCCTAGAAAGGATATCTTGTCTTTGGCACGCTCTCAGAGTGGCAAGGATATCGTCAGAGATTGTCCAGAATCATCACTTAAAGCAAGAGACCCTCGAGACGCTGCAAGGCCATCTTTGTCAAGATCTCATAGTGGAAAGAATGCAATCAGGGACTTGAGTCTGTCACCCAGATGTATTTCCAGGGACTCAGGGTCTGTTCTTTCTCGCTCTCAGAGTGGCAAGGAACTTGTGTCGACAGGGCTTTCACCTAAACGTCAGTCCGGGAGAGAATTGTTTGGATTATCGTCACGACCCGTGAGTGCCAGGGATGTTTATGAGGGACACAACCCGTCTCGTTCCCTGCTGAGTTCCCCCAGAACTCGGGTTGGTGTGACCGACAGTCTAGGACCAACTCCTAGCACTGGGACGACAGGGTCATCAGATAAGGAGGTGAGTTCTTATCCTTATTCAGGTAGCTTATTGTTTTGAATAAAATCGCGGGATTTACACATATATTGACATAGTTTTACTTGTTGATTTTACAGAGTAATTGTGAGCTCGGAACTTGCTTATTTGAGTACCTTGATGTAAAACTACTAATGTAAATGTGTACTGGCGTGTGCACAGTAGCCACAGTCTTTTTGTAATTATGCCGTATTTGGTCAGCGCGTGTTTTGGGTATATAGGTCTCATAATCAAAATCCTTGAAAAATCAGTCTGCTAAATGGATAGGCAATGGAACCCATTTCCATGTCCGCCAAGATCACCTGACTTGAAACCCTTGGATATCTCGTTATGGGACTTCATGATGCGGACTGTATTTCTCCTATGCCACGAGCATTCCGTTCATACAAGGCTTGCATCAAGAGTAGGGGAACGTACTTTGAAGGATTTCAGTGGAGAAGGGCTGAACTATCGATAAGTGATAGGGGCCGGGATATATCAGTCAGTATAGCTACTCGCTAAGGGATGGACGGCCCGGGGATCGAATGCCACTGGCGGCGAGATTTTCCGCACCCGTTCAGACCGGCACTGGGGCCCACCCAGCCTCCTGTACACTGGGTAATGGGTCATTCCCGGTGGTAAAGCGGGCGGGGTGAGGCTTTAACCACCCACCCGTATGTTGCGCCAAGGTTAAAGAAAGAACAGAGCTATATATGTATCCCTTCTCCGTGCCTTCATGACAGGTTATAGGGAGAGCTTTACCTTTACCTTTTTTGTCGGCACGTGATAGTTTTTGTTACAATAGGACAACTGTAACGGGCACTTAACATGTAGAAGTTGCTGCGTGAATTTCTCGCTTAGCTGGCTATATGTTAGACTGAACGAAAAATGTTTGAGACCAAAGTTAGTAGATACAAATTGAATTTGTCGGAATTGTTACACTGTGCGATTCGTAACTTGTTTGTTGTGATTAAACTGTATTCTTGCGCCCTCCCCTAGTTCAGCGGAAATAGTGGAGTTAGGTGCTGGATCCCTGACTTTGGAATGAGGTTTGAGCGATACCTTAACCTTTTAAAGCCTAGCGGTAACTTTACATACTACCAGGTTTAACATTAAAAAATTCAACGTGGTGCCCACATTGCGTTTATGTGTTTTGTACGGATCTCAGAACAAACAGCAACTTTTTCCTTATAAAACATTAAGAGACTGGTTTTTATAACCGAAGTGGAGAGTGTTTACAGCGCGGTACGCACTGAATCCTTATATAAAACAGATACGCTTCGTCTTAGAGGGTTAATGCTGTGACTGTCTGGGTGATCATAGTGATAATGAAGGAACTAAATGACACCTCTGTCTAGCCAGTTCTTTTTTATCAGGGCTCGACATGCCTAGCGGCCCAGTGTCTCCTCGCTGAGGTTCCTCGATCACACTTAGTTATTCACAGCACATTCAGTAGGTCTCCTCTGGACGAGCGATTGGCCCGTCATAGAGACCTCACCTAACAACACATATCGCACAAGAGGCAAGCATACCCACGGCAGCATTCGAACCCCCAATCCGAGAAAGCGAGAGGCCGTAGACCCACGCCTTAGACCGCGCGGCCACCGGGATCGGCATCGAGTTCTCAGCCAATTACATTTCTGACCTGTCATATCTCCGTTTATATTGAAAGCAGTTTGTACAAGTAAAGCGGTATATTGAATGAAATCAGAAAGGGACGTTTAAAATATGGTATTATCACCAGTAACTGCTATTACCAGCAGCAGGTTGTAACAATTGAAGCATATTAATCACTATCTGGTTTAGGAGAAGCGACCTCGTTCGCTTTAAGAGCCTTGAGGCCCAGGTTGACCACTGGGTTAATAAATTATGTTCTTAGAAAATAAACCAATTGAACAGGTGAAATAAATCAAAAAGTTCCATGCTGAAGGTACAGCGCTCTTTTAATCCAGTTTTAAAATTAAAGGTTGTCTTCCTTCTGGTGCCAGATCTCGGTGCATATATTGTCGGAATTGAGACCAAGGGCACTGTCTTTGCATGCCAAACATGGCTCGCTAGCGCAGACATGCATGTGTGTGTGTGTGTGTGTGTGTGTGTGTGTGTGTGTGTGTGTGTGTTTTTTTGTACTCCGTCCAGGGTCGTACAACAGGCAGGACACCGGATTAATCAAGGAATGGGCTGTTACGATGGGAAGTGTGGCTGTTGTACAGAAACGGTATCTGCGTGTTTGGAGGTATGCATGCTGATGGAAGATAATGACTTATTGCGCAGAATTAATGAGGCCAGAATAAAGTGTTTTTGTCTTTTCGGGACGCAGGTGCAATTTATGTATAAACTGGTGGCTGGCTTTGAAGGACCAAAGCACTCCGATTGTCAGTTCTTAATCATGCACATTAATTTTAATTGCTAATGTCGGTGGACGCGTCGTGTGTTTTTTGAATATTGTCGCCGTTGAGCCTGTTTTGATCGCGTTCTTCTGTTCCGCAGTGAGAACAGTTCGGTAGCCCCTGCCTTGTTTTGTGAGGAAAATGTGGCGTTGGTTGACGTTCTGCTTGTATTTAGTTGTTCCGTTTACCAGTTTGTAAAACCCGTCTGCTTTTATCTGGTGAAGACTAGCTGTAACTATGCAGGTATAGAACACTGTACGCTAATTACCTTTCTCAGCTGGTCCTGCGAACTAAGATTCCAGGAAATTTCTGAAGCTGAGACCAATGGTAATATCGGATTGTATCTCCAGGACAAACTAAAAGCACAGTAGCATTATTGTTTGCTTTGTAGAGGTAAAGCTATCCCATCACAGGCCCCCAGGGGTTCCAGGAGATGGAGGCTTCCAGATTTTATAGACAGTCGGTACTGAATACCATCATTGCTAGAGGACAGTACGTATGAACAGTCGATACTTTGTGTTGTACAGCCTATATATGCATATATATGTGTATAGCCTATATATATATTATATATATATAAAATAATTCGGAAAGTCCAAGAAATTGAACTGAATAGACACATGATTGTCTGGTGTGTGCTGGTAATGTTAGTCATGTTAGATTGTGGAAAGACAGTAGAAGTACCACAAAGAAAGGCACAAACACTTACTGAAAGCTCGTGAGGAAGTTGGTCTAGGTATAAGCGAATAGAGAATTGGGTGGGTGTTCTTGTCTAATCACAGAATCCGCGACGAAATCATAGTATACAGGTGACCAATAAATGCATTGAAAATGTTCCGAGTTTGGAAAACGGAGAAACATCGAAACTGAAGTGAACTAAAATTGGAGATCGCTTGGTTCCAGGTTCATTTATTTTTTCCGCTGCAATCTAGCAACGTAGTGACTGCATTATGAGAACATTTAAATTTTACGTGTTGCTTGGTGTGCGTGTCAGAATTGGTCTTTCTCACACTGAAAGAAAAACAACGTTCCCCTGGATTTTGACGACGTATAGTTTGGCAGTGGCTATGGATGTTTTCGAAGCACCTGCTGTCTAAATGTGCTGGATCCACTCTTCTACCCCGAATACGGAGATAACAGTTTCTTCCGAAACTTTGTTTCCAGACGGCGAAACTACACGGCGTCATGCACAAGAATACCGTAATCTTTAGTGCCTTGAGACCCCCTGGTCTCATAGATTTAGGGTGTTTGAGAACAGTGGTTGTGCGGAGTTTGTAGATTTAAGTAGGAGGAAGTGTGAGGAGGCTGGCTAAAGTGGCATAGTGAGGAGGGCCCGCATAGTTTGTGCGTTTCGTCACATGTTGGGATAATCAGATCAGGCAGCTTAATAATAACTCGGCTTGACACGTAGCACGTTCATGTAACTGGAAGTGTGTGCAATATCTGAATGTTAATTCAATTGTAATAGACACGACAGTGATACTTGGCAACGCCCGCTGTAGTCGTTACATGCTGAACAGTTCGGTTTGTAAAGTGCATCGCGAAGTGAAGTTGTCGTACCGTTGTCCTTACAATATGGACTATTTGATTTTGTAAAGGACGCTGCCGAGTGAAGGTACATGGTAACTCAGTCTGTGAGTGTGGATCTGCATGTACTTAGCACGAAAAATCTTGGGGCAGAGATAATATGAAACGCCAGACGTAGGTTCGAATGTGAAATGGAAATTCATGTTCGACGTATTGGGTTAAAGGATGAGCACTGAATCCAGCTGGCTGAAGGTAGGATCAAGCTAGGAGTCTCTTGAACGATGGGGATTCTTTTCGCCGCTGAAACGACCATAAATTTCTCAGGAAGAAATCTGTTCTGAGGACTTTGTTGTAGTTCGGCGAAACTGAATGTGATTTCATTGTCATTGCAGGCTTGCTGAATAGTGTTTGGATCTGAAGGCTCACTTGCTTTTGTAACAGGGGACAAACACATTGTAATGTTTACACAGCTGACAGAAAATGTTTTAATGCCTCGTGTCGAAATACGTGTGTGCAAGTTGGCAGACCGTAATGCAAGGTCAGAATATTCATTCGCTTTCATATTTCTTGTTTCAGATATGACTAGAGGCTTAGGCTTATTGATTGGAGTATTTTGGGAGATTCGTCTTTGTTGTAGGATACCGTAATTTATTTAATGGCGCTTAACCTGAGACGTTGGCATTAGCTGGACTGGAAGGAAGGTTATTTTGATGATGGATGAGTCTTAGGTAATTTAACAACGCTTCTTCAGTTACATGGGTTCTTATATAGAAAGACTGGCTGAACATGAACGACGCACTTTAAAGGGTGTGTTGCTGTTGTCAAATAGCAGTAACAAAGGGAGATACTGAGGATAACCACGAAATGATGTCTGCCAGTTGAGGCTGGAAGCGAACGCTTGCTGAAAACGAAGTAGGAGGGCTAGCGTGTCAGCCTCGACGTTCCACGTTTTTACTAATCGGAAAGGACGCGGGAAGAGCGGTCGTGGTTTAAAGTACGCTTCTGGCGTTTGCCAAGGGGTGCCGAGAAGTGGGATAAACGATGAATTTCATTCAACATAGCCCGTCTCCGGGAAGAAAATGAGACCGACAACGTTACCACTGGCGAGCAGACGGGCCACCAGGAATTCTGGTGTAATAAATTGCGAGCTGGAGCAGTGACTAGGTTGCATTTGCTTTAAGAGGCCACCGCGTGCAGACCAACCCTCCGCCTCTCCAGTGCGCACCAGCGGTTCTTTCCTTCGAGCAAATCGGCCGGTGTGTGGAGCTGACCATTCATTTTCATATAGCACCTAAAGGTGGAGTTGACTCCACTGCCCCCCCCCCCCCAACACACAAACACTGTGTCTTTGCTTCATGGTGTACTTCGTTGTTTTACATCGTAAGCAAGTATACACTATACTCCAGTCAGGAGATAATTACTATCCAGTTTCGTATGCAGCGCCGTAGTGATTTGCGCGGTCTTATTTTGCGCGACTTTGAAAAACGCCCTGTTATAAGTAATAATGATAATACGTAAATCTAGTTATACGTGTAAGAATTAAAAATAGCGCATCGTATGTTCTGCTACATTTGGGGTAAAGTCGAGTCTTTCACGTTTCATTTTTATTTACCTTGATAAGATAGACCGAAAAATGTTACGTTTGTGGCGACCTCTGCGTTCGCGGGACGTCCCTCCCCTCCCCTCCCCATCTTAATGTATTTCTGTGGAATATTTGTTCTTAATTTGTCCGAATCTTTGATTACTCGCGATGAAGGAACGCAACCACACGCGCGAATCGCCATCACAATGTAATTTTAATTAGATGCGCCATAACGTTCTGGGTGTGCTGTGAGTGAGAACTGTCGTCTGTTGGTGTGACTGTCACACCGGTTAAGCTCAGGAATGCCTCTCTGTTCCACGCTGCAATCCCACGCCCTGGTCGACGGAGTGTCCGATTCTGCGCTGTAGACATTTTACTGGTCTTGATAACAGAAGTATTCAGTTTGAGACTGGGTTTGTGTAGATAGGGTATCTAGTACACGTGTTGGAGAAGTAATAGTCTCAGTGCTGGACTGTGAAACTTTGTCATGTCAAACACTGCAGTTATGTAGTGTTCACTGTATGTATTGTAACAACTCTGATGGGAAATATCGTGCAGCATGTCGGGAGTCACATGTCTTAACCTTTTAAAGCCTAGCGGTAACTTTACATAGGACCAGGTTTAACATTAAAAAATTCTACGTGGTGCCCACATTGCGTTTATGTGTTTTGTACGGATCCCAGAACAAACAGCAACTTTTGCCTTATAAAACATTAAGAGACTGGTTTTTATAACCGAAGTGGAGAGTGTTTACAGCGCGGTACGCACTGAGTCCTTATATAAAACATATACGCTTCGTCTTGAAAGGGTTAAATTATTTAGCTGTTGTGGAAAGAAAGTGGTTTT
The DNA here is from genome assembly GCA_013340265.1 of Coptotermes formosanus. Taxonomy (NCBI): domain Eukaryota; kingdom Metazoa; phylum Arthropoda; class Insecta; order Blattodea; family Rhinotermitidae; genus Coptotermes; species Coptotermes formosanus. Next base: position 231,739 of record BLKM01002028.1, read on the forward strand.
GTGTTCAGTACTTAACATTCAGCATTTTTGTCGTGCAGCTAAAGATGCCTTGCGATCCCGGACACAGAAGCTGAGCCAGATGAAGCTGTTTCATGCACCCCCATCCTGTTCCTGTAACATCCCGCTTGCTTGTAGCCCGCACTCTTCATCTAGGTTTTCCAAACGGTCAGCAGGACAACACTACGTGGAAAATCAGAGGCACACCTTACGCCCATGACCTTGTGTGGTCTCTGAAACGTGATGCCACTGCATCAGCTGTTCAGTACTGTACAGCTCCTATAAACCGCGATTGCTATAATCATCTTCCTTCACTGGCATGTGGTCCTTACAGTTTAACCAGTGCCTCCTTCAGAAGGATAGCCCATACGGATCTGTCTTCTGCTTTCTTCCTGCATCGCTTGACATCCAGCAATTTCAGATCATTCTCAATACAGTCTAACCACCTTAATTTTGGTCTTCCTGCTTTTCTTCTTCCATCTGGTTTCCCCAAGAGTACTTACTTTACGGTCCTGTCATCAGACATTCTTACTAGATGACCAGTCCATTGTAGTATTCTTCCTTTTATTGTTGCTACAAGATTTGGTTGTCTGTACATAACCTGCAGTTCATCATTATTTCGGATTCTCCAGCCATTTTGATCTTCTGTTGGGTCATATATTTTTCTTAGTGTTTTCCGCTCCCGTATTTTAAGGGATGATTTCATTTGCTCTGTCATTGCCCACGTTTCACAACCATATAGCACCATAGGCTTAATCATTGATTCCTATGATCCAGCTACGTTTATTTTCGTGTGAAAGAATCCGGGGTTACGAATGTAGTGTTTTTGCATATCGCATTACAGTGAACCAAGATGTGATATTCCGCGTAATCGTTCCGTTCCAGCATGTTAGGTGGAAGGATGAGAAGCATTTCTTGTTGATTTTATCGAACAGTTTTGGTGATGACGTGAGGTAGAATGAACCCCGTCGCAGACCCGACCATTCCGTATGGATTTTTTTTCTTGCCGACGCTTCGGTTTTATTATTTAACCCTTTAACGAGGAAGCGTATCTGTTTTATATAAGGATTCAGTGCGTGCCGCGCTGTAAACACTCTCCACTTCGGTTATAAAAACCAATCTCTTAATGTTTTATAAGGCAAAAGTTGCTGTTTGTTCTGAGATCCGTACAAAACACATAAACGCAATGTGGGCACCGCGTAGAATTTTTTAATATTAAACCTGGTGGTATGTAAAGTTACCGCTAGGCTTTAAAAGGTTAAAGTAACTGAGCTGTGGTTTTTTTCCCCCCATGTTAGTTAATGTTCGTGGTGGCAGGTGTGTATTGGCAAATGTTTGGCCGACTGGTGCGGCAGTGTGCCGCAATGGACACTCTGTGCTGTATTGCTTTGTATGCCCCTGTTCTAATCGGTCTTCAGTACATGTAGCTCCACGGTCCGTGATGCCGATAGAGGTATTTATGATTGTCTTTGTACCGAAGCTGAGATAAAATGTAACGTTTTATCGCTTGTGTGACGTTCTCCGAATACCGTGACACGTGCGCCGCCAGAAAAATAAATTTCCGCTTGTAAATAATGACTGAATGTGGGGAGTGTCAGGCAGGAAATTGTGTGATAAGTTTTGGTATTTGGAACACAATTCATATGTTAACGTACGACTGGTTTAGTTTCTTACTTTGATGCAAATATGGCTGTCTGACTGGCCTTGCTTCGTATCCGATCTTAATACATAATATTTAAATTACTTTTCGTCCTGTTGGCACTTACTCCTCCATACACGGTGTCTGACCTGCCTAAGGATGAACACTGAAATACACATTTTAAGGCACAATATCCCGTACTAGGAGATTCAGATTTGAGTCCTCACACGATATAATCACACTAATGATGGAGATTTTCCGAAACCACGACCAGGCGAAGTAAAAACTGATTGGACTCAGGACGTCATCCGGTCTGTCATCAACTGAGCACATATTCAACAATGCAGGGGCATTATACAGGGGCAGTATTTTATCTGGACTGAGGACGTCATCGGGTCTGTCATCAGCTAATCACGTACTCTCAATGCAGGGGCGTTATACAGGGTCATTATTTTATGTGAGAACTATCATCTTGGCTTTCCACCGCAGCTTCCGCGCGTTGTTGACTATTTTGAGTAGAGGCTATTGCTTGGCGACGCGAACCTTATAGTGTCTGAGTCGTTTCATTTCATATTTTTAATGGCGGAAATTTTACATAGCCATAAATCCAGCACGTATAAATATTGATGCTTAGGCCTGAGTCCTTTTAGCCTGTCTGTGCAAATGGAATCATTTAAAGAAAAGCGAGATTGTAAAAAATCGCCTTCTGTTGAAACGTTAAAATTTTTTGTTCGGTCTTGCGTGTAACACAAATATCAGTGTATCTGTTTCGGAACATACGACAAGCGCGTTATAGTCTCTTACACGTTGGTTAGGGGAGACTCGGTCCTGTCACAATGGAACATGCTAATTAGTGTCACTGTCGTCACGTTTTGTAATGTTCGACTGCCTGTATGTTTTGTTGGCAGTAAGTTAGCACGTGTGTGGATCGAATTGCTGTACTGTCCAGCACGTGATGTAGACTGATAATTGTCCCCGGTATCGGTGATGTGACAACGAGTGAACCACAAGGAACCTCAGCCATAAGTGACTGCCTCATGACAAAACTCTATGAATGTTAACTCCTCTTTTTCCAGCTTTGTAACGAGTTTAGGTACGGATTTTTTTATTATGTCTTAGATTAATGCGTTGATATGTGAAAATTTGTAGAATCTGTGCCTGAGGATGGTGCCGAAACATGTTGCGAGATGAAGTGCATTGTTTAATGAGAATGCACACAATCAGAGCTTGTGTTTTATGGAAAACGCTTGTTGTGTTTTTATTTTTATTGCAAACGTCAGCCTTTCATTGCCCATAATTGTGACCGTGTGTTATATGTCCTCAGGCTCTGTGGCCTTACAACACGTGCGCCGAACTGGAACATTGTAGCGGAAAGAAAGCCACTTTGAAGGGAAGTAGAACAGATGCAAGAACGTTATGGCCAGATTGTAATGGCGTAGGATAGTATCCAATGGCGAGGGTTTTTATGGTGACGAAAGTGGATGATTCATAACAGGAAAATGCTGTGTACCTGTCGAGTGCTGACAGGCTACTTTCAGTCTGGGAAGTGGTCAGTTAAATTTGTTTTCCCCCCCGTGGCACAACAGCCCCTAGTGGGCTTGGGCCTCCTCATGATTGAGGCTTCACGATCACACCCATTTAGACACCACACTCGGTAGGACTTCTCTGAACGAGTGATCAGCCCGACGCAGAGACCTCTACCTGACAACACACAACACTCACAACAGACAGACATCCATGCCCCCGGCGGCATTCGAATCCACAATCCCAGCAAGCGAGCGGCCACAGACCCACGCCTTAGACCGCGCAGGGTCAGTTAATATGATAGTTTATTTATTTATTTATTCATTTATTTATTTATTGGTGCTTTGGTTGGTGGATATACAGTTACAGTAAAACTATGAAGTTCGTAAAGTATTCCCTGCCGCGATTTAAAGATTCCGGGTACAACCGTTGTGTGACGTAACAAGCCCCATCCAGGGCAGAAGAATGTAGCGCTGTTGTCATATTTTCAGTTAGTCTCCTAACACCGAGGACTGCTGTTCCAAACTTGCAGCTGTCAAGTACATATCAGTATGACGAGCTGCAGAAAGAAATTTCAGGTGATTCGCAAAATTAGCAACGCAACTGTCAAAAACTTGGCTGTCGGCCAGTGCTGTTTCGAGACTGACAGAGCCGAGCACTGATAGCACGGATCACAAAATAGCTGTGGGCCTGTAACTGTTGTTGTGAAATGGCCATTGGCCCATTTGACACATCTGTTGAAATATCTTAGAAGCAAGAGAAATAATGTCTTTTCCCAAACCCGGCAAGGACCTAAAATTTCCTTAGAATGAAAGACGCAGAAACGTGGAATGAATTCTAGTACAATAAACCGTACCAGAGTTGAGGTTCTCACAGCAGTTTTGATGAGTCAAGTCTTTGGGATATGAAACCCTCAAGACTGGTACTTTTATACCAGTGTACATGGCGTCGTGTCTCAGAAGACTGGAATTTTCTGACATTTTATTGTACGATGACAGTTAACGCCAAATTAATAAGCAGTGAGACAGTATGGACACCTTAGCTTGGGCAGTACGTGCGGGAGGGGGGGGGGGATTTGTACTTACATGAGGTGGTGGCGAAATGGGGCGCGGAAGAATACACAGCACGGCGGGGAAGTAGTACGGACGCTACTGATTCGAAACTACATTTCCGTGCAAGACAGTATCAACATGAATTCTGCTGTTGAAGAGGAGTTAGTGTATAATGTAGACGTTGACCTCCTGCACATAGTGCTGTCTTCATGTGTGTTACTTGAACCTGTATTATTGGGGTCGTTACAGCAGAGCCCAGCAGCGATGTGTTCTGACGGTGTGGCCACGGCCTTCCCGAGGCGAGAGAAGGACAAGAGTTCGAAACGCAAATCAAACCTGAACCGGTCCCTGGCCACCGAGGAGGTCGTGTGCAGTGACAATGCCTTGTTGGGAGGTGAGTAAGTTGTCTCCCTACTTAAGTAGATTCCATTAGGTGAAAGGGCCTGTTGTGCCAATCAGGCGCGGTGTTAGGTGGGACGTCACACCCGAATCGCCGCAGTGAAAATGCGGGCGTACCAAATCGGGGACATGTGGGTTACTGCTCAATCCAGAAACTTGCCCACAAGTTTTCTTTCCAACACAGTATGTGTAAAGAGAGTGTTTAGAAGGATACGTGAAATATGGAAAGCAATTTAATGTACTTAAGTTTTAACAATGTAGGCGGTAAATATTACATTATTTTTCCATGTAATCATCTTGCATTTGAAACCATTTGATTTGATCGTCGACAAGTCTCATGATTCCGTCAGAAATGCTTGCGGTCGGGTCTTAAAACACCACTGCTTCCTTCTGTGGCGGGCTTTATTTTATTCAGGTCTTATCAGTGTTTATTTCTCGGTTCCTCCGGATACGCCTC
>BLKM01002028.1:236900-295380 GCA_013340265.1 Coptotermes formosanus
CCCCCCCCCCCCCCCCCCCCCCCCCATTGTTCTGCAGTCGATGACCGCCCACAGTGGACTTTGTCAAAATACTCGTCGGCCCTCCCGGCAGTAGTTCCCCAGATAGACGCATAGTTAGCGTTGTTATGCTTGTGTTGGTCACTGGTGCGTTAATACCGAACTCCCGCAAAAGGCGCCTTTGCTTGATGTTTGAACTCCGTACGCACGTGGGTGTACGTCTTTTTTTTTTTTAAGCACGTACGGGTCAAACGGACGTATGACATTTGACATTACAGCCAGTGTTTGTGCAGTTGTGGCACTGAAGTTGCTGATATGGCAGTACAGGCCTGCCTACGGCGAGCTGATAAAGGCCGCTGGCAGACTATTGTGTAACAATGTGTTGCTACCAGTCAGCTACATATTTCGGCTGAAAAGGGCCATCAGGCTGTGGGGAAAAAGATAAAAGGGAAGTAAAAATATCAACGTTACGTGCGTATTCTTGCTGTGAGATCTCACAATAAACACATCTGCGTTTGATGGTCGTCTGTATAAATTGTATTTTCACAACACAACAGTATGTCGTTTATCAAAGTGATTACTCTAACGGATAGTTCGAAGATCTAATGGCATGTCAGCCATATAGGCTATACAGCGTCGAATGATGTGACATGTTATGGACAGAAACCCGCTGTAGGCAGTTGGTGTAAGCCGGCAGTGTTTTGCCAACGCAAGATCCGAAGTTTCAGGGAAATACTGCGCAATAGCCTGTCATGCGAATCGGGTCAGGCTGCATTCTGCCTACGAGTCGCACGTGTTACTCGTGAGTTGATCTTTCATTGTTGTAGCTTCTGTTCATGCATGCAGGTATTGTGTTTATGCCACAGTGACCTCTGCTCACCAGGCAAGGTGAATGTAGGAATCTATAAATTTTAGATTTACGTTTTCCCAATCCGTGATAGTCGGTAGACGAGATATGCCGCTCTGAGGCGGGATCCGGCGGGGACAGAAGATGGTCGATCGGCAAAGAACGTGACATTCCGTAATCACAGAGTTATGGCGACGTCGGTAGCGGGTGTAGCTCAGTCTGTGTAGTGAATAGGCTACGCGCTGGATACGTGTGGACTCGTGACTCGATACCCGGCACGGGCAACACCTATTTGTCTTTTCCAGAGCGTCTAGACTGGCTGTTCAACCCGCGCAGCCTCCTGGTCAGTGGGTGTGGCGGTACACCAGCCGGGACATGAATCTGGCCGTCTGCAGCTAGTGCCAAGGCTACGAATGCGCGGAGCTGTATCCTCAAGTGCCTTTCATGGCGCGTACAGGGACAACTTTATTTTGACGTCATTTGTGAGGGAACGGGGGGGGGGGGGAGGCTGGTCAGGTTAGAGATCGGATCGGTCTCGAACCCGAGATCCACTGGACGGCCCCACACCAAGGCCGGCATTCTCCCTCGTGCTGTCACATTGCAACACGCTTAGTGTTACTAAGGCAGCTTTGTGGAGATATTATGAAAGCTGTCCTCTGGTTGATGTACCCAATGTGGGGCTCAGTATCTCTGTGGGTCAAACTGGAGTAGTTAAGAGCTCAGTGATCTGTGACCGCGTGACCCAGTCTGCCAGAGATGTTGTGGCAGGTCATGTGGGGATGGCGGTCACCATGGTAACGTTCTGCGAGCGTGTTCTTGTTGCGATGTCGCGACGGACATGCGGGAACAGTGAATCGATCAGTTACAAAACAAAAGTCAGTACTTCATTCGACAGGAGGTATGCGGAATGCATGTGAAAGGGAATCAGTTTCGTGGTTGAAACACGAGCGGTGTTATGGACGGTGATGGGATGTGCAGGGTGGTATGAATCACGGGCGACTCTCCCTGTCCGCGTTTACGCACATCCGCCGTGTTGTTTTGGCCTTTCACCATCACCTGCACTGAGTCATCTAACATTGACGACCCAGATGCCTAGTAACCCCTCCCGCCCGCGGCTTTAAACAACATCTAGCCCCACTTTCGTTGTTAAGACGTATATGAAAGTTTTATTTTCATAATAAAGTTGTTGTGGTTGTTTATTCGTGGTTGTGCATGATTGTTTGCTGCCCTGGTGTCTTGACACGTGTGACAAGTGTGTTCATCATTAATGTAATCTTGCCAGGTCGCAGTCTTGCACGTTCGGGATCGGAGCCGCCATTATTTCGTCTACACACGCCTTGTTTTTTGCGTTTTCAGTATGTGTGGCACTTACCGCGGAGACCCGGGTTCGATCCCAGGGCAGTCCGTGTGGGATTTGTAGTGGAAAAAGTGGCACTGGGAATGCTTTTTTTTTCGAGTACTTTTGTTTTCCTCCGTCAGTATAATTTCATCAGTACTGCACTCATACTCGTATGTCATTCATCTGCCATCGACGCTATGTAGTCTTGGAAGATGACAGCGTCGTTGAATAAATAAGTAAAAAGATACATGCGGCGATTTTTAGAATGCTGCCGTTTCTGGCCAGGCATGAACAGTGTGTTCATGTTTAGAATCATGACGGTAGGATCCCATTAAATGTGGTGCAGAATATAATTGCTACTAATTTTGCCCGTCGCCCGTCAATGCACCACTCGTCCTCCAGTACGCCACACGTCCTCCAGTGTTCCGCTCGTTCGCCGACGGGCCGTGCGTCGTTCAAATGTGCCACTTGTTTGCCAACAGTGGAGTGGTTTGTATCCGGCGGTGTTCGCGTTCGAATCTCGTCCCTATTGTGGCCAGACTGAGGTTTTTCGTTGCTTCGCTCAGCTCCTGCGGGCAGATTACCGTATAGTCAATCGCGCTTCTTTTCATGTGTATTCTAGTTTATATAATTAACATATGTCTGCCATTCGATATTACAGAACGTAGGTTGTTGAAAATCGTTCCTACACAAATCCAAAATCGTCTACCTGCCTTGGCGCATAGAATTACTTAACGTATCCTATCTCTTTAACTGTGTTCAGTTGTTTGTGTATGTCTATTTAACGACTCTGGCAGTAGCTCAGACTATATAGCGTAGAGCAGGGCCAGTTTCAGACATTTCTGGGTCCTATGTGAAAATAAATTTGGAAGGCCTATCGACGCGTTTTCCTGGACTGACAATGCAGATGGACTCATATTGGAATTTGCATACGGAATATGTTTGACACAAAATATTAAACACAACGGCCCTTTGGGATTCCCACAGTCACACAGACTGCGACAGGGACGAGCAGGCCACAGGTGTAAGGTGTGTACAAATTACTCTCAAAGAATAACGACGGCGATGATTGACTAACATAACTTCGGTGACAGAAGAAATAATTTGAATTTTTAATTTCGCATACTAATTTTAGATTCAGCTTCATATTTCATTCAAAATGGTACGAAGTACCTAATGAAGACGTGGTCGTAGAACTGAAGTACCAAAGCGAACCGCCGTACAGTTCCAGGTTTCTGTAAAAATACAGGAGTGTGAATCTGTGGCCATTGCTGCATTATGAGGCGGACATGGCACTATACTTCGCTCTGTTTTCTGCTGCTAGAATTGTCAATTGAAGGTCACTGGGTGTAAGTAGACCTGCATTGCAAAGCAGGTCACAGACTTACCGTGATTGTCAACAGTCCTGCTGGCAGGATGTCAAAGTCCGGTTTCAGTTACGTTTGCAAGGAGGAGATGGGTATGCCAGTATACGGAAGTTGAACGTGACTTAACCACGTTCGGATCATCCAACTAAACTTCGACACTGACATCGATTTGGACGCAAGTCAGTTCCTCAATTTTATAAGCTGAAATAATATATGTTTGTTCAGAGAGCCGTACAAAACACTTAGACGCACTCGGTTGATTTATTTTTTCATGGTGCAGCAGCTCCCAGTGAGCCAGAGCCTCCTCATTGTCGAGATTTCACGATCACACTCAGGCACACCACACTCGGTAGGACCCCTCTGGACGATTGATCAGCCCGAAGCAGAGACCTCTACCTGACAACACACAGCACACACAAGAGACATACATCCATGTCCGCGGCGGCATTCGAGTCCACAATCCCAGTAAACGAACGGCCGCAGACCCAGGCCTTAGACCGCACGGCCACTGGGATTGGCCCCTGTTTCCACACCTAGCAGTACTGGTTTAGTGTTAAGTAGAGTTACAACTCCGGAGTGTCCTGGTGGCAGTTCAGGGATGTTAGAAAGCTGACACGGTTATGTAGTTTCACCTGTTATGTTTTGCGAACGCCTGGAGGCCCATCTTTATATATTCGTGTTGTCTATTCAAGAGCCATACATTCAGACTAAAATGTAGCTTAATGAGATTCTAGCTTGTACCCGTATGTTAACATTATGCACAACAGAAAGAGAGGGAAGGTGAAATGACCTATTGAACGGTTCAAATCACCAATTCAGCACCGAGATCCTGCCATATCTGCGCATCCCGTTAACACTTGACCAGCATATGAGGAGTCAGGCGTGTCCAAATGAGCTCTTAAGGATGCAGACCGCCCGGAGGTCGAGGACGGTGGCCAGCTCCGCCAGATGTAGCACACCGTGATGTTGGTGACTGGATCAGGCGTTTTGTTGCAATAGTGGGGATTAGGTGCGACTTTTAGTAGTGGTGTAGACGGAAGTGGAGTGTTAATAGAGTTCTCTGTACGTGAAGTCGTTTGTGTTTGCGCGTGTCAGATTTATGAGATGTGGTCATTACGTTGTGATTGATTTACTGACACTGAGGAACTTGCGGAGAATTCTGTTGTGTACGTCACGTGTTTTATCGTGTATATCCATCAGGGATATAATCATACTAGCTGTCAGAATGTGTAAATTTGTCTCAACATACCGTGGTATTGTGGAAAAGTAACAAAACTTAGTCTGAATGTGTGGTGTGCTAAAACAGGGAATTTTGGCACGTGTGAAGTCAGTAAAGTGACGCACATAGTTATTCACTTTTCACAGTTTTCCTGTACAGCTGAGCATCACTTACAAAAGAATCAATCGCGAGGAAGTTTTACTGGGTAGACAGAAGAGTTAATTGTTCATGAAATGTGTACCTTTCTTAACGGCTCAGAATAAAAGTTGTCCCATAACAGCACGAAGAAGAAGGAGGGGTTCGGTAAGAGACAGTACATTTATTATGAGGGGAACAGAAAATTTGCTGCTCTGAAGGTTCCCAGGCTGGGTCCGCTCGTCCTTCTGATAAAGGTAGCCTGCAGGCAAGGGGGAGCGTTGGTAAGTGAAGAAAGAAAGGTGGTGGGAAGTGAAGTGTTCGATTGTACAGCAGAGGAGTGAAGTTTAGTATCTGGGACTGAATTTTGAATTTTGTTAAATTTTGTATTTTGGGAGAGGGGGGGCGGGGGGTGCATTGGTGCGGAAATTTTGAAGTTAATATCAGAATGGGTTGCATAAGCAACATGCACTGAATTGTGGAATTTGTTTAACAATTTAGCATTTGCTCAACATCGAAGAAGGCGACGGAAAACCGTGATCCCGTTGGCCGGTCGCAGGACCTCCCGGTTGCATATTGACTTCTAGCCAGCAGTCCGGCATTCCAGTACGCGAACCCGAGCCGCAGGTGCTTTGCCTTTAAAAACGTTCAGGTGTCTTGTACATAGATTTTCATACACTTTCCCGAATTTCACGTAACAGAATGTGTACAAATTTATTTCCTGCCTCACAGTAAATATTACCAGTCTCCATTGTGAAGACCAACCGGTCAGTATTGTTAGGGGAAGTAATGGCTATCTGTGCTGAGAATAACATGAAACACACAAATACACAGTGTGTTAAAATGCAACGTATGTTAATTGTAAAGCGAAATGTCCCATTGTGCTGTAATAGGTTAAAACTGATGATCGGTTAGGTGTAGTGTTGATAATATACTGCAAATGGTAAATAAACAGCAGAAATATATGCTGTAGTTCGTAAAATATTTAGGTGTGGTTCTGGATGAATTAGAGAGCATTTGTATTTATAGCGCTCCGTACACATGATTATACAAACAGTTGATTTTTTAACGCGAAACGTGAGTACCGCAGAACACGGGCCGTCGCCCGTCACTGTGCAACAGTCGATGTCTGCTCGACGGCTTACTGCAGAGCGGGCGGCGTCATCAGTCGGTATGCAGCAGGACACTGTGAAGGGTTTGTAAATTCTTTGAGCGGGTTCCGCCTTCAGGTGAACATTCTGTATTAGTATATTGTGTCATGCATTTTCAGTCTCGTTTCGTATTCATTTTTTAAGTCTGTGTTTCATTTCAACTATCACTGCAGCCCGATCTTGAAGCGAACTACTGAAATGGTGAGTTTTCGTATTCGTATGTAAAGTGTTCAGGAGCTCAGCTAGCAAGTTGTCGGTCTTCACAGTACGTGGACCCTGAAGATGAAGGCAGCAAGTTCGCTTGAAATGTAGGTGACTGTGTTCCAGTTGACAAGGCGTTACGTGGTAGAAGACTTGAATCTTTTTAATTGTATTATTGCATTGCTCGTTTTCGTAGCTCAGCATAAAATCGCCAGTTGGCACTGAACTTTGTAGTGTTTGTCTCGGATCGTCTTTGTAGTCAACGTGCTGGTGAATTTTGATTCGTGTAAGTTATTTTGTCTTATTGTGATGAGCGGAAGAGTGATTTTGTATTTCGGTGTATTACACCGTTAGTACAAATTTCTTTAATATTTCGACCATTTAACTGTATTTACGGTTGGATAATTTGGATGTAGTGACATGCGTCGCCGTTTTCAGAATACGTGTTCTTCGAATCCATGTTTTGAGTGATGTCAGAGCGTTCGCTTGAACAGTTCTGACGCGAATAGTTTCATAGGAGTGAGCATTCAGTCAGATGTACACAAAACTGCCCGCACATTGACTGTTACACGTGTGCGAAGATGCTGTGTTTAAAGCAGGGAGCATAAATAAGCCTTCTGTCGAATAATTCTGAAAATCTCGCGCGTGTAGTTTATGGTTGCTAAAACTGCCTACTGCATTTGACATTGAAGCTCAAATTCAATTTCAATTTATTTAACGTTACGTAGAATTCATTTTACAGATGTATAATCCTGGATATAGAACAAGTCATGTTACTTAGTATAGAATCCACAAACAATGTCTCCGTCATATAAAACAATTTTAATACATTTACAGACTATCAATCAATCCATTAAAATTTCGTCCAAAGTATAAAAGGAATGTAAATAAAGAAATTCCTTCAATTCTGATTTGAACCTTGTGGGACTGTGAGAGATCTGTTTGAGTTTATAAGGAAGGACATTTTAGACCTTGACTCCAGTGTGATAAATAGTTAAATTGACCTGCGACGTATGTAGATTAGTATTTTGTCTTGTGTATAATCCATAACAATCATTATTCTTAACGAAATATTCTTTGTTTTTTATCACGAACATCATGAGGGAAAGTATATATTGAGATTTCAGAAACGGTATATTTAGTTCGTTATAGAGATCTCGACGTGATTCCCTATAGCTACATCCCATAATCACTCTTATTACTGTCACCAGCATGCTGATTTCACTGTCCTGCGTGTTAACAGTACAGCAGTTTATGTTCGATGCTGATAAGAATCAGTGACGGGAGGGTGAATAAAACTGGATAATGAGGAACGTCATGATTTGTACTTCTCGCCAGTTACCGTTCGTTTCCTTTCCTGTGGCGCAACAGCCAAACTCGGGCCTAGGCCGCCTCATTGTAGAGGTTTCTAGATCACACACAGTAGGCAGGACTCCTCTGGACGAGTGATCGGCCCGTCGCAGAGACCTCTGTGTGACAACACACAACACTCACAAGAGACAGACATCCATGCCCTCGCCGGGATTCGAATCCACAATCCCAGCAAGCGAGCGGCCGCAGACCCACGCCTTAGACCGCGCGGCCACTGGGATCGGCCACCAATTACCGTTACTAATCCTGATTTAAGGTTTTCACGGTGATTCGCTGTTTATGATGATCCTGCTTGGTGTTGGCACTCGTGTAGAAGTGGACTTGTTGCCGACGTTTGGGAGGAACATGCTGCCATCGTCATCAGGGTAAAAGTGGACAGGATGAGTTAATGTCTGGCCACTTACACAATTTCCGACTTCGGCCCTGAAGATGGAAGTAGCACATTTCCCTGAAACGTCGTCAGAGCAGCCCACTTCCATACAGTACTAATATTAAAGAACATGAGCATCGTCAGTATTATTACGGTTATCATCAAATCAAGGACGATTAGATGGGCCGTACCTGTAGTACGCATGAGGTAAGACGCCCATCCAAAACACATGGCCAACCAGTAAAATCTTCCTTTAAGGGCGATTTTAACTTAGGGAATATAAAAAAGTCGGCTGGCGCTAGGTCATGTGAATAATCTCACATAATCTCGCCTAATCTCACGTCGCGATGCTGCAGGAAGCGTAGCACTTTCATAGCAGAGTGAGCTGGGGCATTGTCCTGCATACTGGTACATATAAGTACGTGTTGGTTCGCTTGTTGTTGTTGTTGTTGTTGTTGTTGTTGTTGTTGTTGTTGTTCTTCTTCTTCTTCTTCTTCTTCTGCTTCTTCTTCTTCTTCTTCTTCTTCTTCTTCTTCTTCTTCTTCTTCTTCTTCTTCTTCTTCTTCTTCTTCTTCTTCTTCTTCTCCTTCTTCGGCACTTCGGCCCATTTTCGGGCTATGGCCGCCTCCCCGTTGCCGGGGTCTCGAGACAGTTGAGTTTTTACGAGGTGAGGATGACATGTGGGTTCACAGTTGGGTCAGAATGCCAGCCAAGTTTGTTACCAAGTACACCTGCAGAAACAAAAAGGCAGTAGGTGGTGGTGGTGGTGGCGGCGTCGGCCACGAGAAAATGTATTTCAGATGTAGTATGGATGATAAGTTTCTGCGAGACTACACGGTGTCATGTCCCAGAAGGCTGTGAACTGTCATATTGACCACAGTGAGAATCTCAGATCTTACCCACTACTGAATCCATTTTGTGTAGCGTAAGTTTTCGTGTTTCAACAGCTGAGTCAACGAAAGAATCGACACAGATTTTCCGTCACCTGTCTCTCTAGTAGCTACCCCTCTCCCCTTAAGTGTGCCTTCATCGCTCCCAGTCATTTGCCTCCGGCTACAGCTGTCCTTACTTTTCTGGCCTCGAGCCTGTACGGTGTGGGAGGGGAGGTGTGCAGTATTAGGTCGGGTAGGGGATCGGGCGCTCGACTTTAACTCCTGCCACCCATGTCGATTCTTTTGTTAACTCACCTGTAGTAGAGCACGTAGACTTAAGTCCGTTCAATAGGGAAGACTAAATAGCCATTTGTTGATTGATTGTTGGGTAATTTAGTGATGGTTGTTAAAATACGGGTGTTGTCATACAGTGTCAGGTGACGTGGGAAAGTGGTGAATATGTTAGGATTTTAATTATGCCCTCGTTTTTTGATTGCGTGATGAGGGCCGGGACACGCTAAGTTACTCACGAAAGGCTGTTGTCACACAGCTGAGATTCGAACTGGGAAGCTTACTTTTATACCAGCGTTCTCTCTCGAATTACCAGACATACTAGCACTTTGTGGGTTTTCTGTTTTAACCATGCCTCTGATTATCACCCGGGGCCACAACAAGTGCTGTCTTTGTCTTTACTCGCCGTGTTCCACGTGTAGTCTGTGGTTAGAATAATACATATGTTTTGCTGTAGGGAATTCATTTTGTTGAAGCCAGAACTACTCATTGTGTTCTATATTCAGAGTATGTACCACTCTGCATTCTGTTGGAATATTGAAACGAATCGTTCCACGTCTACAGTTTTTCTATTAGCTGAGGTAAACTGTAACGTTCGCGTTTGCAAACATTGCCGTACCGATTGCGTGAAATTAATTTGTTAGGCTGGTGCTGTGCGTCGTGCTGTGGTATTGTAGAACTTTTCACTGGGGAATGTATTATTTTTTAAAAGATACTCTGTACTTCCGTTGTTGCAGTTTCTTATTTGGCGTTACGTTGAATGCTCAGCGTAACGTGATTTCAGTGCAGTGTTCGTTCATCATGTTAAAGAGCACGGTCCAGCATAATGTGTATAGAAAACGAGGGATCGACTCAGCGGCCTGCAAGAGCACCTTACTTAACACGTAAGGTCCCCGGCCAGGGATGTTTCGTAGCGACTCGAGTATTGCAGGAAAGATCTCAAACTATGAGCCTCATCCGACTGTGCTTGCCGACCCACTTCTTCGTGTTCAGACTTTTTTTTTAACCAATAAATCCGTCTGAGAGTTTCGTAAGGTCGAATATATGTATGTGCCCTTCGTTCTGCGTAACTCGTGTGATCATTTTGTCATACACGTATTTTTTTGCGCTTTTGCATTCCAATTAAATAACACTTGTTGTTTCACGACTCTGAAGGTGGTAAAATGTTTTCGTGCGAGACCGTTTCTGTCTCCGGAACGCTGCATGTCTGCTCCGGATTGACGGGGGTCATCGTCCCCGACTTTATCAGTGAGACGTTGTAGGCCTAAATGCTTACTCAGCCGTCGAGGACAGTTGAGGCTGTGCGCTCGCTCCGTAGTGGAAACCGGAAAACTTCTAACAAGGAGTATTTTGCGACGCTGACGGTATCTCAAGACTGTACAGCGTCGAACGGCAGGATCGGTGAATGGTGAACTGGAAGGGATCTCAAGGAAAGCGCTCGTGGTGTAATCAAAGCACTACCCCGCATTTGATCGGAGAGGCTGAGGAAAACTAAGACGATCGTCCCACCCGAGACTGAGCCCATACAACTCTCGAATACAAGTACAAAGACTTTCCTCCACTGGAATCTGCGTGGTGCCCGTGCCATGTTGTCAGCCCATTGTCATCACTGCATGTCGCTTCTTCATGTGGGTGGAGAAGACGGACTTCAGATATGCAGGGTAGCTATCGGTATATTAAATAAGCAGTCACGAACAGCCGACAAGGGGTGTTCCTCCGGCTTGGGGCTCCCCAGCCCAGTGCTGAAGAACACGGTGATAAGTTGCTAAACCTTTCATCAATTTATAGTTACGTCATTTGTCCGCAAAGTGAACCAGGGTCGCTTAGTCACTGTACCAGGATTCCAAGGTAAGATACATTACTGACACTGGACTACAGATCACGTGACTCAGCGAACACGAACGCGCACTTTCTGAGACTAATGATTAACTTCATCCCCATCAGCAATCTTGCTGTGCTTTGTAGCATTATATGACTTTATGGCGTTGTGTGGGGAGCAGAGATAGTTCAGTCAGTATCGTTGGGTTGTGGGCTGAACGACCAAGGAATCGCAGCTCGATTCCCAGTAGGTGCAGATGTTTTTGTCTTGAACGCCGTATCGAAACCAGCTCTGGGGCCTTCACAGCCTCCTATTCAATGCGTATCGGAGGCTCTTTCTCCGCGGTTAAAGCGGCCGGCAAGTGAAACAGGCCATTCCCGTCCATTTCTGAGGTTAACAAAGTTTCACATGACACCACTCCACCATACGCCCTCCTGGCATGTTGTTTATTTAACTTTAATCCCACTAGTGTTTTGTATAGGGCGTTTCTTCCTTATTACCCATATGCTCCCGCCCGACGGTCTAGTGAGTTTTTATTGGATTTTGTAAAGGCTATTATTACTGCGATCGTTTGTCTAGCTGGGGCCATTGACTGCTAAACCTCCCCCATACGCGGCGTACGACGCAACGCCGGCAGAGAGCGTCAGGCGGAGCGCTGGGCCGGCGCTTATCGGTCAAGCAGGAAAAAAGAACATCCTATACGAGAGACCGGTACACACTGTACACGAGGATGAGTGGGCCTCGGGGCCGGTCTGGACGGGTACGGAAAATCTTGCCTCGTACCGGTGTTCGAACCCCGGGGTGTCCAGCAAGTAGCGAGTGGCTATACCAACTGTGCTATCCTGACCATCCAAAATTGTTTATATACTTTTCTCCTTCTTCCACAACGAAGTACCATCGGGTATTATAAAACTTAGAAAACTGCTTGGGTAGCTGAGTTACTTGGTTCTTCAAGATGGACTGCTGCATGCATTTGGTTACTGACATATTTTTGTCTTCATTTCAGGGGATAACAGAGCCATTCGTCGACGGCGACGACGTGCTGAGTACCCTTACGGTGTCGGCGGCGTGTCCTTACACAGATTAGATACAGGGTTGGAACCTGTGGTGCCTGAATCAGTTATAAGCCCCATACACTCCTCTAAATCTGACGAACTTTCCCGTCAGTCTTCCCCTTTTAAGAAAGCAACGCCGGAGTTTAGCAACCACGTTGTTCGTACAACTCCCAGTGCTGCCCCTAATACTAGTCCTTCCTCACGATCCGTGGGTGATGAGCACCAACATCCCACTCCTAGTCGATCCATACTTCGGCTCACAGCAGATTCCGGAACCCATTTCCTGCAGGCCACGAGAAGCACCAGCCCTGGAGTGGCAACGAGTAAGGGACAAATTTCTGTGAGATCTGAGACCGGGAAAAGTCCTTCTCAACCTCTTGCTTTCCCTAGCAGGATCAAGAGTTCGGAGGATGACAATGCCTCACCATCAAAGATGAAAGCTAGTGCTGCCTTGAGGTATGGATATTTACATATTTTAGTGTAACCTAGTATTTGGGGAGATGTGTTATTACCTTGGAAAACTGAAGGAAATTATGAACTACAAAGTGGAATATAGCTCTGTAAAAGCTGTCACTGTTTAGAAACAGACTACAGCACAGACTACATTGATAGGGTTTTGATAGGCTAAGGTAGAGGAGACTGGCTGAGGTCAGAAGCGCTGAATGTAACCAGAGTTTTTTGTTTGTGGTGTGTGTCATCTGTGTAGCACAGGAGGATTGTTGAGTTACATATTGACAAGAATTTGGATGGAGGCATTTAGGGTCTAATTGAGGTACCACAGATTGGAACCAGATGTCTTCCGAATGCAGGTCTAGAGTGTTACAGCTACACCAACAATAAAAAATGTCAGATTCGTCATCAGTAATGGTAGTACTGTGTCACTGTACCCTTATGGTTAGATTGATTGCGTACATCAAAATCAGTGTCAGGACTCCGTTTATAAAGTCTGAAAATACAATAGTTATAAAGTTTACATGATGCAGCAAGTGTTAACAACACACCCCAGTAGTATGCAATTTACTTTTTGGCATTACACACTACTGATGCTGGTACAAATGCCACCTCTGATTTGTAATCTTCCGAATGTGTACTTAGAGACCAGAACCATGTCTGACACTATCAGTAATGGATGGGCACAGTTTGTAAAATAACAGTCAGTTTTGTTTGCGATCTCTCTCTCACTCTCTCACTCACATTTGTGTGTTTGTGTGGCAGGAAGTCTTAATTCTTAGCCCTGTACCAGCTTCTATATGGCTGAACGGAATTGTTACAACATGTATATTACATAGGCCTCCCTGTTGTTACTTTGAAAGCTATACCTTTCAGTTGTTATAATTACATTATTCTTCTGTATTACAGAGTGTGCAGGGATAGCGGTGGTGTCCAGCCAGAAGTAAGAATGGGCAGTGTGTCTCAGAAGGTGGAAAAGTTGATGGCCCTGACAAGAGAGACAGTGGCACGTCTTGACAGACTCACCTGCAGTTCCCCAGCTTCTTCCAAAACATGTGATGGTACGGACAATAAGGGCACCAGTGCTCTCCATACGTCTAGAGAAACTAATGCTCAGCACAAAAGTGGCCTTGGAGAAAGTTCTTCCACATGCAGTACAGTTACTGTTCATAATGCTGTCAACAAAAGTAACATTTATCAGGGTGCAGATTCTGCAGCGAAAAAGACACATGGCCCAAGCACAAAGGGCAATAGTTTAAGCCAAGTAGACGAGCTACATTCACCTTCCATTAATGTAACTTCTTCATCCTCAGATTCATCTCCAATGAAGAACGGTTCTAGTGAAATTTATGCTAGAACATGGTTTGGCTCTCCAAAAAAGCAGCCATCATCAATCTTAAAAAAGAAATCTGTGGATGAGCCATATCCATTGGTAATTTCATCGAGTGTGCCTCAACAGATGCCAGTTTCTATCTTAAAACGAAAGACTTCACAGGATGAAGCTAGGTCAGGAAGTGGTGGAAGTTCGGCACCTCCACCCCCTGTAACATTCTCTCCATCAGTTGTGGATCAGGCAGGAAGCGGTGGTAAACGTCAGGGCATCTTAAAGAAGCGAAGCAGTCTTGATGAATCTGGGGTCCTGCGAAGAAGAAGTTGCTCTCCCGACATGGCAGCATGGGATCATGACTCTTTGTCAGAATTTCGTCCAATCCTAAAGAATCAGCGGAGGTCTTCTATGGAAGAATTGGGTCGAAGAACCCAGTCGCCTGACCCACATCCACAGTCAATTTTGAAAAGAAGAACAAGTCGTGAGGATGAAGTTGAGGAAAGAATATCTGGTTCACCTGAACCTCAGGGAATTCTAAAACGAAAATCTGCTACAAGTAGCAACAGCAGCAGTAGCAGTACATCACCCCATATCTCCATAGCTGCTTCTGTTATTATGAACGTAGCAGGGTGGGATCCAGGCAGTGAAATACTACCGCTTGATGGTGGTGCAGACCACGTACGTCCTATACTTAAGAAGAAAAGTAGTTCTGAAGATAACACCACAGCTGATTCATCATCAACTGAGGCACCAAAACCAATACTGAAAAAGAAGAGTAGTGTAGAGGTTGATGATGCTGAAGAAAGACCGATGAAACCAATACTGAAATCTTCCAGAAAATTATCGCAAGAAGAACAGACAAGCTGGGAAACTGCTTCAATGGATTCTCCTGTGAGGTGCCTCATTCTGAGAAGTCGCGGTGCTGGAGGTTCTGATTCAGCTTCTGGATCTGATTGTGAAGTAGTGAGGCCCATTCTGAAGCAACCTGGCAGTGATAGGTCATCACGGGAGAGGTCTACATCTCCGCGGCATAGATTGTCTTTCTGTGATGATCAGGATCAGCAAGTAGTCAAAACTGAAAGATGTGATTCCATGGGATCTGGGAAGGGAAGCGATGAATCCAGAAATGTTAGTCCTATTAGGGAAGGAGCTATCCATCAGAGGAGGCTGAAACAATCTTCTCTAGCAAAATCAAACTCTCCTTCATCCATGGACAATGAGTTGAGTGTTATCTTAAATAAGAGACGATCTCTTGAAGTTCCAATGCCAACAGATGTGGAATCCATTCAGCTTAGACGGTCGCCAATTGTGATGGAGACAGCACGTGGACAGCCGCGCCCGATGTCTGTCGCAGAGCGAATTTTGACTATGGAGAATTTCTTGTGCCAGGAGATGGGCAACACTAAACAAACTGGAGCTGTACCCAAGAAACCTGGTTCGCTGAGAGCTTCAAGAGACCGGGAGAGATTTCATACACAGCCTATCACTTTGCATGAGCTCAGTGCTTCAGCAGGGTAAGTTTAAGCCAAGAACATGTAATGCTGTGTCAGTAACAAAGATCAGTGTATTTTTATGCATCCTTTGCACAGCATACGAAGTTTGTGCACATGAGTGAAGTTATATTCCAGCTCAGAAACCTACTAAGGGCATACAGATGTCTTGCTGCTGTTCTGTGGAAATCTGTTCAACAGTTGGGGAAATTAATTTCTCTTGCAAAGTCCAAATTGTGCTGCAGTTGTGATCAGACACATTGTTATAGGGTTGTGTTATCATCAGGCAAATAACCGTGACAAAGCTTTCTAATTCTGCTGGCATGTGTCACACGATACCCTCCGCTTTCTTTTAAATGTATTTTGTATAATGTCACTGTATCAAATACCAGTCTTCTCCTCCACCTCCTCCTCCTCCTCCTCCTCCTCCTCCCCATCCACCTCCTCCTTCTCCTCCTCCTCCTCCTCCTCCTCTGTCGTCGTCGTCGTCGTCGTCATCATCATCATCATCATCATCATCATCATCATCATCATGTTCGTCTTCTGCAGTATTTGGCCTCTTGAGACTAGTTAACTGCGTATTACAAAACAGAATTTTCCTATTATTTCATATATCTTCCAAAATTCCTTCTCCTTTTCATTGAACCTTTTGGAATACTGTGATAGCACATCCTGGTAATATGTCCTTTCCAATTTTTTCTGTTTTGTTTGTTAAATTGTGTTACTTATTACAGTTCTGTCTTGATTTACTTTATTCTGCAGTCTGTAAATCTGTTCTGTATGCCTTCTCAACATTCTCATTGGTTCTAGGCTGCAGTGCTCTAACAGAAGGTACCACTGGTTTGGCAGATGTTGTCTCAATAGTGTTTGTATGTGATATATTCAAATCGTTTTCGTCTTTATGGGATACTTTAGTCCTGTATAAAAATAATTGAGGATTGTAACTTATATCATCATCATTGCATCAACACGTGTCTTCATTCTGATTGGTTTTGTCTGTAAACAATAATTGTGCACCCTTCTGTTCGATAGCTATGTCCATGGAAAATTTACAACTATATTGCTCAAATTGTGTACCAAGTATTGTAGATAATCTTCAGACTTAGCCAGGAGATCTGGTTGTCGATGAGTGGCACATCGGTGGTGAAATGTCAGCTGACTGAAATGTTTCCATGTCATGTCAGTTAGTCTCCATTTCTGTATTATTTTGTTCATATACATCATGTCTCATGATGTATATGACCACAGTAATACAGCAGTCATGAGTGATATTGCTGAGGGACTGCGTTCTTGTCTCTATGCCTTTCTTATTTATTTCTACTCAGGCATTTCTCTACATTGTACAGTGCTGGCAGGTTTCATATGTGGTTCTAGTCTCTTGACCAGGTATATCATCGTCTACAAAAAAGTGTAATTTTTTCTGTTAGTTTTATCACATGCATTTTAATAGTCTGTGATAAGTTCATGTGTTTCTGTAATTAAGTCTGTGTGTTCTTCAGTGATATGTTTGGAAGGAAATATGGTTTACGGAGTGCATCTTTTATATGAAATTTGGAGTGGAGGTGGACCCTAAACATTACTTAGAAATTTTTGATGAACTCGTGTTCATTAGTCAACATTTACAGACATGACAGTGATTCAAAACTTTTAGGCAATGTAACACATTTTATGCAGTCAGAGTCTGTACGAAAGTAACAAGTTTTTCCCAAAAGTGTAATGATAATGGCGATGATGATGATGATAAAAAGTTAAGGTAAATTGCCTTGATCGTAAATTACACACTATTCCATGAATGCGTATGGAAGAATGGAGGTGTAGCTGCATGAATTCTTAGCCTCGGCAGTACTGGAGCGAAGTGGTGAGCTTCACGTGCAGGCGGCTTTACTTCCAGGGCAAGAGCACCTGGTATCCATTGAGCAGTAGGGCCGAAAACGAACCGTGATTCCTCAGTCTTCCACCTGCATGCTTGACAACTTTTAAACGCCCAAGAGTTGTGCCGTCTGTGTGAGCCCAGTAAAGCCCGTGTATTCTTTACAAGGCTGTGGTACAAATGGTACAGAAACTTATTTCTGCCCACATTTCTTGCGGTCGAAATTAGTACTGTCTTTGTAACTTTCTCCACACTGCCGGCATAATCGGCCGTACCGCGTAAGGTACTGATAACTGACAGGAGTTTGCTGTAGACCTTGACAGTTGTTTGCGCTGGGGAAAGACGATTCTCCCTTTTTTGTGACCAGTAACCGATGTATTCCAGTTAGAAATATGTAAGACTGAGGTGCAGTCGTGTTTTGTGCGTGTGAGATAATAGTTTTTTTCTGTAGTGCTCTGTGTGGTTAGAGCTGTGCATAAATTTGACCTTAGGCTTGTTATAAACGAAACACCTGACAAATGGCAACCGATGGAAAGAATGTCACGCAGTGATAGAGTCTCATGTTTTTGACAGGATCTGTGTGTTTTCCCCTGGCCGTCGTGGCGAGTGTTACGTTCGATATCTGAGTTGGACATTGTGTGTCAGTGAGAGAGAGAGAGAAGAGCGTACGTATGTGTACATGTAATTGTATATAATGCACAATTAACATCCGTTATGAGCAGTTTGAAATAAGATACGTAACGAGATACGTGTTTCCCACTGTCGTGACTATGAATATTAACAGTTGTCTGGGTTGTGACATCGTGTAGTCTGTTAATTCAACTTTTGGAGGAATGTATGACTTTTATCTTCAGGGTAGAAAGCTGTATATCCTGAAGATGGAGGCAAAAAGTCTCTCAAAAGCGATAAAATTGGTACCAGACTATACGGTGTCACATCCCAGACACCATTTTCTGGAGTGAGCGTTCAAGATAGTGTTTACATGAAACGAACTTAAGCTTTATGGTTCGGCCCGACTTTATCGGAAGATCATCCGACTCCTCAGGCTGAATGCGCTCTTGCAAAGATCCTTTGTTATAAGAAGAGCTAAGTTAGCTCCAAGTGTAACATGATTTTCGTTGTAGATGTAAATATGTTTTGTACTGCGTGGTTATTTCTAAGTTTGTGGAATACTCAGTTACCCTATAGGTAATCTTTCATAGCTTTGCTATTTTCCGATTTATATTTCAGGCACCTACCAAACCTAAGGCTGCACTGTTTGGTGCGCTGTGTTTCAGCGCAAAATGTGTTTACATACAACAGACACGTAAAGCTCTTATCGTAATTTGTACAGCTCTTCCTGTACGTTCTGCGTTAAGTTAAAGATAACAAACCGGATTTGCTTTCCACTGGTGGCACTGGTCGTGTCCAACTCGGAAGTGTCTGCGGTCGTACATTAACCAGTTCGCGAAACGGCTGTGTTCGTTCTTTCTTCATCGAACAGTCGTACAACATGGCCTCTTTGGACTGCGAGGAACTAACCAGTCTGCTGGGATATCTTCTGAGAAGAAAGTAAGTAGGTCCATGGATTGTGGTACATCAGATGGAACATGTGCCCTAGTCTTAGGACGTTACGTAACGACGCCGTTTGCGAAACTTCAGACTTTCGCCGCGATGTAGATGATGTCTCCGTTGTTCTGAGTTGTTACGCGGCTGTCAGATGCTAAGATTGTATATCGTCGGTGGTAGGTGAATGAAATGTGGGTATGGAGCAATGGTGGAGTGATACTGACAGGGGAAAATCCGAAGTGTTTAGAGAATACCACCTTGCCCACCATAAATCCCATACGGACTGGCCTGGGATCGAACGCGGGCTTTCGTAGTGAGAGACCACCTGAGCCGTGGCACGGCCTAGATGCTTCTGGAAACCTTGATTACGTTTCCTGTGACGTGAAGGGTGCAGTGAGCATTTGTCGCCTTTGACGTGTGATATCTGCTCTGTCCGCATTCAGTGATCTCGTAACGTGCAGTGACATAGGCTGAGGCTTGTTGGATTTCTGGATGACATTTATAGTCTTTGTTACGTGAACAGCAGAGAATTGGTCCAAGTATTGAATTCAGCTCCTTCTGACGGACCTAACTTCGTAGATGCCTCCCCAGACTTTCACATGCGGATTCCGCAACGTTGTCTGTAACCGCAGTAATCCAACGTGTGGTAATACTTGTATACCTTCATCAGAACATAACAGAATAAACACATCTTTTGTTTTAGATTGTGACCTGAATTATCATATAATTTGGTATAATTGTGAACTTACACTGTTAAGGTGGGGATACTCTGCTTCTGCGAAATTTTGGTTACAAGCTACTAGACCATACGCTGTCGTTAACTCAAAACACGGCCAAATACGCCGTGGCTGACGTGTTGAATCTGGATGTCATTTTCGTGACATCTGTAAGCCTGTATCATACTGGCTGTAATGTGTAAAGACACCGCCACAGAATTGTACAGCCCTTCGAATAATGCTGTACAGCCCTTCGAATAATGCTGGTCGTAAGTGATAGCAATTTGGAGTTTCTCAAGGGCATGTAAGCCATTTTCTTTGCTCAGGCTCTGTGGCCTCGCAGTTCAGGCCGCGGGCGTTGTTGTGTGCCCATTTCGAACTTCGCTGATACCCGCCGTACGAATGCGAATCTTCCACCACGTGTTCTGTTGTGTACGTCGGATAGTGTGCGCAACATAAAGCCCTAGTGGGGGGATCAGCCCATCTGTACATCAGCCGCATGTATAGCGGCCAGAATAGCTGAAGATTTGGATAAGGTTTGATGTTATAGGCAGAAAGTGGGAGGTTCAGGATTCTGTCAAGCGTATTCATGTCATTCCGTGTCTGAGCTCTATTGCGTTTTACGTAACGTTAAAATTAATTATAGCTTCATCAGGTTTATTAAAACTGACGGGAAAGAAAGTTGTCTAGCGACATAAAATACAGATCTGATGTAGGGTTTTATCCGAAAAATGTGTTGATGTAGGAATGCATGACGAAGTGGACCTGCAAAGACACGCTGCTTACTGCCTGTGTGCAGTACGCTAGATAGTCACTTGGGTGGGTTTGTAAGTAAAGAAGTATTACTGCAGGCTTTGTTGGCTCGATCTAGCTAAAGACCTTTACACTAACGAGATGCTGTGTTTCTATGCCCCACGCGTTTTCGTAGCGGGATTTCTGTGTCAATAATGGTCATGTTTCGTGTTTTTTTATTTATTTTTTGTTTGTATGAATGCTATTTTTCGTCTTGATGCTGATATGGAATTGGCCATTAATCTGTTGAGTCAGCACCTAAATGAGTTGAATTGAATTATGGCAGAGTAACAGCTGTAGAAGGACGTCCTTGAGGAGGCTACAGGAGCTGAGCTGGTAAGGGGATTTCCCGCCTCTTTGCTTACTCTGCACAAGGTTCAGTAATAAATTACGAGCCTACCACGGGATATTATCTTGTAAAGAATCGGGCCAAGTTCGAGTCCGTCTGTGACAGTTCATAAGAGTGATGGTTCCTTAGTGCCTTTCTGGTATACCACCCTCTGTCGGCTATCCACGATTGCTCGTTTGGCATATGTGCAGCCATCTTCCATATCTGCAGTCTGTCTTGTCCACGCGTAACCTGAGAACGCTCTTTGCCGTGACAAGGACCCAGCCTACATGAAACAATAAATCTGTAGGAGTATTTTATTTTGCCCAACAGCCACTGGTCTGTTGACTACAGAGACTGTCACATGATGTATTTCGTATGACTTGGCAGCTTGTAGTTATCCTCCCACATATAGCTGCGCGCACTTTTTCGTGAAATCGCGTGTCTTGTTTTACAGAAAACAATGTAATACTTGATTAAACAATAATTTTGAGGAGTGTCATATCCTTTTTTAATTCATCTAGCCTATGTTGTGTCATGTTTTGCTTTGCGGGCCACTTGCCAAGAGTATAGGAAAATCCGAAGACCATACACATAATGCTGGCCAAAATACATCTGGTGGTTTGTTTCATGTCTTCATGTTGTTGATGGAACGGATTCTCTGCCAAGTCTAAATTTAACCTAGAAATGAGTCCATGCTCCATCAAATCAGCACTTCAGCGCAGTCTAGATATTGTGCTGCATGCGAATTTTCAGGTCAGATGCTGTGCGAACAGGCGTCGTGATGCTCTTGCCGTCGGCTGTTCTGTATTTTGACGTATGTGACGAAAAGTGTGGGAAGTGATTATCATCCTGTGAGGCTTTGAAGACATTTATGGTCAGTATATACCAGCGTGGAAATTAACAGTTTTAACCTATAGTGCGCAGTTTAGCCAAATTCTGGCCCACCAGTAAATAACAACAAAATCTTGTACCGTTCGCCCTGTCATTCTTTGTTTTATTTGTCGTCTGTCAGATGGGTATGACGATTCGTATGATGTTTAATTGCATGCAAGCTAACATGTCTGCATTAAGTGGTTGATTTTGTTTTCCCGTGTTGAAGCAAATGTGACTGGATTTACAGACACGTCGTAATCTGCTATCAGCCTGGTCCCACTTCACAGTAGCGACACGAGGAGTCTCATTGACCAAATTCGGTTGTAATACTTCAGACTCGTCTACGTCGAAATACAGTCGAACCCGGTTATAAAGATATCGATTAATGTGGCACCACATCTATAGTATCAGATATGCTGTGGTACCAATTAATTCCTCATTGTTAGCCATAATATTATACTCCTCGGTTATAGCGACAATCGCTTAAAACGACACAAAACATCCAGTCCTTCCGATGGCGTTATAACCGAGTTCCACTGTATTTGTGTGGTTGACAGTCGGCAGTTGTTTTATGTTTCGTGCAAAATATTCTCTTGTCATTTGCATAATTGAAGTATTTCAGTAGGTTGCGCGATTAATGTGGTCAAATGTGGGCAACATAAAACACGCCGAAATTGTTCCTTAATTTTATAAAAAAAAACACCTAATTGAAGTTCTGGGATTTTGTAACTTAAATGTGATGCAGTCCACCGGTATACTTGGCGTATGCAGATATTAAAGAAATGTTGTCTTGTGTCCAACTGAAGTTAATCTTTGTTGTCAGAGGAGTCCTCTGCCGGAACGCGTTCGTTTCGGTTCACATCGGTACAACCTATTTACTTTGGACTCACTTCGATAGACTTCTCCCGTGTATACTTTCGATTCGTAAGTGGTACTTACCTTTCGTATAGGCCTCTTTATTTTAAATGTCTTTTGACAACTGGACGCCGTTAACGCGAAATGTCTCTGGCGCCATCCGCAACTGGTTCAGCCACATTCACGCTGCCCTGTCATTGTTATTTCCGTATACTTCAGATGAAACTGAGCCATGCGAGATGGGAGGTTCTGTCAGCGGTGGTGTTGAAGGTTGAAGTTTTCTGGGTTGGTACGCCGTGTCGACTGGTAAATAGTTAACCGACGTTTAGAAGGACCGTTTTACAGCTTTTGATGTGGTTGACCCGGAAGGTGAAAGCACTACGGTCTTTGAAACATCAGTGTTTGTCTACCAGTCGACACGATGTAACAACACGTAAGACCTGAATCTTCCGAGCCTGAGCAAATACGTAGCGAAAGTTTGTCAGGTCATATATCACTTCCAGGAAACCCGCTACGATGTAGCCACTGGGCGCAGGCTGTTCCTGTAATGTACACAACGGGCTTGTCCGCGCTGTTCATAAATTATATCGGAATTATTTTCTTTGTGCAGTTGAACTCGGTTATAACGTCATGAAACGGACTGAAGTTTGTCATTATAAGCGAGTGTTGTTATAACCGAGGAGTATAATGTTACGGTAACAGTGAGGAATTAATTGGTACTGCAGAATATCTGACGCTATAGACGAGGTGTCGTATAAACCAATGTCATTATAACCGGGTTCGACTGTACGTAAAAGTATTTGGTCTTGGGCCAAAGTCGGACCATTTCGGACTACAAATATTGTGCACTTATTTGACAGAATTGACAAAATGCGTACAGAAGTGAGCGACATACAAGCTTGCTTACTGTTGGCAACTACTTAATGAAGTTAAGTTTGTATCGCGATGTGCTTTAGGCCCTGCGTGTAGTTTAGACGGGCGTGCTTAATGGCATTTATGTGGGACTTATTTGACGTCTGTCAGATCCAATTTATTGGGCCTGTCGGATGTTTTGTTGGTTACGGAAGGTGCAGTTAAGATCACGTGTAATTATTAATTACTGTCGTGTAACAAAGACTCATTTACTTTCTTTCTTTCTTTCTTTCTTTCTTTCTTTCTTTCTTTCTTTCTTTCTTTCTTTGCCCTTCTCTGTTCTATCTACTTTGTCACAGTAGGTGTCGAGGGTTTTTGTGATTTCATTTGGTCACACTCAAGCACACTCCACAGTCGGCAGTTTTCCGCTGGACGAGGTATCGGCCTGATTTACTTCACTGAGGGGCGTAAATATATTTGCGTGGTTTCCACATTTGTTGTCCCATTTGGGTGAAATTCGGTATACGATATCGGAACACGGTATTGGTGAACGTTTATGATTTTTGTGAATATTGGCTTGGGGAAGATCGTGCTTTTCTTGTGCGCCTGAACGTTTTGAAAGTAAAGACTGCCTCGGTAGTGTCCGTGTTACGGTATGAGGCGCTGTCGCTGTTACAAATTATAACGTGCTTCATCACTTATAACTTTACCTTTTATCAGGATATATGTTTGTCTGCTTGGTTGTGTATTGAAGAACCTTGCCACCCTATGTCCTTGACTGTTTATCTGGAATACTGCACTTTAAGACCTAGGCCTATTTTACATGACATTTTGCTGTCAATGACGACGCTGTCGCTGCATTGTGTACTCATATATCAAGGTAATAAAGCCATCCAGTACAGCGTTACCTGAAATGTTGATCCAATTAAGGCCAGTCTTATTTTATGTGCTGTAGCCGGTTACGGTACGATTTTCGAACATTGGACAGTGCGTCCACAGACGGGACAATAAACTGGGGTCTTCGGCCGTTGATCTGATTTATATAAATTACGAGGAATTTGCAGTTAAGCTGTTGGTTACAGTGCACCTCTCCTCATTGAGCGTTAGTAATTGAAATTGTATCGCTTCAAACATGAAATACAGAGAAATCTGGAAGCCCAAGTCTTCAACATATTTATCTGGGGCGAGAAACGTGCGTGACCAAAATAGAGGAAAGGCAGCAATAAACTTTGTTTACTTCTTGAAAGGTAAGTAGAAGCCATATGTCGGGCTTAGACCAGCGAAACTGGGTCAGTTACTGTAAGCAGCAGCCAGTCGGATTTTATTGGGCTTTTTCCTCGCAGATCCGGGATCCCACAATCTGAAGGCCGGGAACCAATGACAGAATTCCAATCCAATTTAATTGCGGGTAGAGAGCACCATGTGTACATAATATACATGCTTCTAACACACATCAACATATTTGCTTTTCTAAAAGGACAGAAACTACACAGAATGCAGTTGTTGACATTCAGCAGTTTGTTTTAAGGAGTGCCTTGTGTCCCCCGCAGACACAGGAAGAGGTCGGCTCTATGCACAACGTTGTCATCTTATTAGAAAACGTTCATCGCCTCTTCACTACAGTAGGCTTTTAGGAATCTTTATTTATTTTTCTTTTTTCAATTAACAGGCTAGAATCTGTTCGTGCCTTCCAGAAAGGTGTTCTAAACAAGAACCCAACACTTGATAACAATGCATCTTTAGAATCACCAGTAGAAATCTCGAGAAGTGAATCGAAAAGCGTTCCCGAAGTTAACAGAGAAAGACATCCGATCTGGGTCCTGCACAATAGGGATGATTCTGAAGACTGTGTAAGCTTCACTTCACCCCCGAGATCACCGAAGGCTGATCTGAAAACTCACAGTTCAACTCTGAAGTCATTGTCTCCTGATTCAGCAGACTGTGCACGTATCACTTCACCTCCCAAGTCACCGAAGGCTGATCTAAGAACTCACACATCGCCTCTGAAGTCATTGTCACCCGATCCTGGAGACTGTGCACGTACCACTTCACTTCCCAAGTCACCGAAGGCTGATCTGAAAACTCACAGTTCAACTCTGAAGTCATTGTCTCCTGATTCAGCAGACTGTGCACGTACTTCACCTCCCAAGTCACCGAAGGCTGATCTAAGAACTCACACATCGCCTCTCAAGTCATTGTCTCCAGATCCGACCATGAGTAACGACACTGGAAGTCACAGAGACGATGGCTCAAAGGAACCTGTGCATGCTGAAGACTTCGACAGTTTATTTCGACTGAAGAAGAGTAACAGCGTGGTCGCGAGGGTCTCCATGTTCGCTCAGTTGGAGGAAGATATGAAGAGAGCTGCAACAGAAGCGAAGACTAGGAAGTTGCCGAAGGCGGCGAACAGGAGCATGGCACGTCGGGAAGATCTGTTGCAGCCCGGTAACAGGTTCGCCACCCAGCCGGTTACCATGGGTGAGGTCGAAGAGGCTGTAAGGAGTGCTAGCAGTCGTGACCCAGACTCCAACCTGGCAGGTATGTCCAACAAGTTATTACCAGTATGGCAGTGTTTGTTAGCGAGAAAAGTGCAGGCCGGGTAGTAGGCTCCCATGTTTAACAGTTGTCGGCTTAGGCGTTCATGAGTTTGTAATCCATCTGTGCCAGACGAATTCAGCAGCGTAAGTGTAATTCCGTTGTCTTCCACTGACGTATGATTCTCACTGTAGGGTATTATTATTATTAACTATCTTCTATCATACATAAGTATAGTCTTGCCGTCTCTGTTAACAATAATTCCTCTTGCTCCTCCTCAAAGAGTTGCTTAATCCTCTGCACTTGACTTTCCCATTTGCATTTTGTCGGATATAAAAATTACATAATTCCTTTCAGTTTTGTAATCTTAGAACACCCGATTTATTTGTTACCCGCTATTTTCTCGTTAAACATCCCCCCCCCCCCAAAATTATATATCAATACGCAACTAAAGATCTGTCTTCTGTCACTTTTTCTATACTCATCCGTCGTTGCATATCATTGCATCTCGTTTTAATTTAATAAGCTGGCATTTTGCCGTTAGATCCCGCTCCTGTCTCTCTTACCAAGTGTATCACCGTGCAATTTTTAATTCGTCTCTTAGACTTGTTGCCCAGCTTCCCAGTTTCGGGTTTCTCACCTGTCACTCGTAGCAACTTCTTAACAGCTTTTATTCCATCAGCAGGATCCTGTACGAAAACTTTGGTTTACTGCGTAGCGTCTTGTCTGTCCTGTTTGCTGTAACGTCAAGGTATGGAGCAGATAGGGTCAGGTACTGTACTGTTTTGTTCTTCATAGTAAAGATACAGTATTGTATTAAAGATATATGACTTGAAATTTGAAATTTAAGGTTTGGAGTCCTTAGATAACGTACCTCGGAATACCGTAGACCCACCTCCATTTGTGGTGCCTATGTAAAGCTTCACACAAAACAAAGGAATAGCCCGGTAGTAATGAGCTGTGTCACGTGTAACTGCCCTGTCCCATCTTCAGTCCAAGATGTAGGCCTGACCGTTGGAGAATGAGACTGTGTAGGTTCTAGCGTCGGCACCTTTAGATATCTGGAAATGAAGGGTTGCTTTATAGTTCTATTATGATCATCCATCTGAAACCCCCAGATATTGGCCCACATCATCGTGAGAAGCTAGTAGTCACTTGTCTGGTCAGTAAATTCCCCGCCTGGTGTGGAACCCTAACGTTCGTTGCCTCTACCACAAAAGCCTCTTGCTCATGTCTGTCCTGAGCCACGTACAAGCAGTCCACACCACCACAAGCAGTCCACACCACCACATGCAGTCCACACCACCACATGCAGTCCACACCACCACAACTTAATTCTTCTGAGGAGCCTTCTTTATGTTCCCTCCCTTCAGATTGTACGACTGGAATTTTGTATGCATTTGTCACCTCTGCTGTGCATAATGAGTTCACCGCGCATCTCATTATCCTTGGTGAAAGTTATAAATTGTGAAGCTTCTGATTATACAATTATCGGCATTTCTCGCTGTTAATTCACCTATTTCGCTCCGCTTTCTGTTCTCAGACGCGCAATCTATATTAATGCCATAAAGTAAGGAACCAAGTTTCACACCCATACAAGAGAATATAGGCTATAAATAGTTTTTATACTCGTCAGATTTGAATATGAAATGGAAAATGGCTATATATTTGGACAATTATCTGCAAATTGTACTCTAAGTTAAGACTTGGTCTTAAATAAGTGATAAAATATTTGGCTACTTCTTATTCATTTATAGTTCCATAATGTAACTCTTGCATGTGTTTGAACACAGTATGTCAGTGAAAGAACGGTATTTCGTTTTCCTGTATCTTCCCCATTCAGTTAATGAACCAAGTCAGTCTGTAGCATGTGCCCTACGTTATGCCTTGCATTTGCTGGTTGTCGTCAATGGAGTATTTTGAAGCAGGACATGTTTCTGATTGCATGACACTTGTCAGTATATTCTGTCTGGTGGCTGTGGTATGGTATTTACATATTATCAGTTGCGTATGCACTCCTATTCTTCTTGTATATAGCCTACAGTATGCAGTTGAATGTGGTATCTTTCATCTTACAGTAATGATCACAGTCTTTCATGGTGCTGTGCCTTGGTTTATTGTTCTGTTGTGCCATGTAATGGAAATGCGCAGACTGGTTACACTCGCGCATAATTGCAAACACAAAATTACTGACTTCTTAGCTTCTAAACCTGTTATTATAATACACAAATCTTATTTTGAAAAGTGCAGGGTACAGAATTTTGTCTTCTGCGATGCTCGCATGTAGCCTGTATAGTTTCTTTTATTGCCACGATGCGGCGGTTCGAGCGATTTGAACTACGGAACAGTGGACGATAAGATGACGTTCTGTTTTCTGTGTCTGATTTTCCTACCAGTGATATAAAAATATTCAGAAAGGCACGCCGTAAATTAATTTTTCTCTTTTCTCTTATATTTACAACACTCGTTACTTTAAACTATATAGTAATGTAATTTCTTCAGCCCTGAAGATGGTACAGCATGCGCCTCCGAAGCATTGGTATTAGCCTTCAAAACCGAACAAACTTACTCGTCACTCTTAAAACCGGTAGTTAATTTCAAAATCTGCTGCTTGTGAACGTAAAATAACGTAACCTGGCACGCCATAAAGTCGAACGTCTCGGCTTTGCCCAAACGGTATTACATTTCTTCAAACAGGTTTTGAGTTTCTGTTATCTTCCTGTGTCATGCGATATGAATTGATTAATGCCAGCGTTCCCCGGGCCTTTGAACTCTGTGAGTCACCTGAGTGGTC
Organism: Coptotermes formosanus; assembly: GCA_013340265.1. Classification (NCBI taxonomy): domain Eukaryota; kingdom Metazoa; phylum Arthropoda; class Insecta; order Blattodea; family Rhinotermitidae; genus Coptotermes; species Coptotermes formosanus. Next base: position 265,368 of record BLKM01002028.1, read on the forward strand.
GTTACACTTAGGTACGCTTAACAAAAGCAGTTAATTTGGCTAAGTGTTTTATGCGGTATGTATTATATACGCTTTTCGCCGTTCGAGAGTCATCCGATTCGTGTTTAGGTTTCGTTACGAGAATTATTTTCTACGAGTGAACATAGACGTTTATGTGATATGAAATAACTTAATAGACAAACGTTTATGTGATATGAAGTAACTTCATAAACAGACACCACAGTAGGCAGAAGGCTACTCGAAATACAAAGTAAAAACGTGCGGTGAAGAGAAGTACGTTCACATAAACCTCAGCCAAATATCACTGGAGCATTATTTTTGCCCATGCTGTCTCATGTGAGTCACTTTCACACAAAGCACGAGTAGAACTGTGGGTAAGTAATTGGTGCCGGCATTTTCGCATATCGCATGTAAATCGACTGTCGCATAACCGCTGGGAGGGCTGTCTCGAACCGTCGCATTTTTGGCTTTCAGTGCTCGTACAGTTATGTGTTGCAATGAATATTGTTACGAATGTTACGCACTATTATTTATATATACATTGTTCAGTGGCTGGTATTTATGGAATGCAGTTTTTGTTTTATTTTCCCTCTTCTTTATTTCTCTTTTTGCATGATTTCTTCAACACGTTTGAACCTTCTCTGTACCCCACACGATGATGACTGGCTCAGCCGGTAAACAGATGTCCGATGACGATGACGAGCCATCGCATTTGAGTTTGGCGGATCGAGTTAGGCTATTCAACCAGAAGATCCAAGACGATTCAACAGCACGTGTTTTACCGAAACAGCCACCCCCAACCAGAAGGCGGCTGACCCAGACGGCACGCTTCAAGACGCACCCTGTCACTACGGAAGAAGTAGAGTCCGCTGCTCGGAGGATCTCCCCTTTGGCAGCCAGCCTTACTAAACCCCCGGACCCCAAAGTGCTAGGTGCGACCATTCTTTTCATGCAGTGTCATATCATGTGAACTGTTCGGCCAGCTCCGTGAACAGTTATTCTGTAGTATAAGTTCCTTTGAGTGGGAAAACTAAAATGGGAAAGAGCTGAGAAGCACCTCTTAAGTAACTAAATGAAAGAACGGCGAAAAAAAACGCACGACGTTATTTAATGATCTCAGGGCTTGTACAAGTAACACCAACAGTCTCACAAAGAGGTTAGCACTTGTTTTCGTGTTTCGGACGTCTTGAGTTCGATTGTCGTCCCGTGGGCCTACTGTCTCGACTGATTTTTCATTACTTCAGCTAGATGTTTGGAATAAACATTAGGAATGGGTCACGCTTATTTGCTGTCTTGTCCCTCCAAATTCGTTGGTCATAAGCTGCTTGCTGTATATGTTGCATTCCGGTTCACAGAAGTTATGTAACTTCTCGACTAGTGAAACGCGGATGGATTTTTTAAGAAGGCATCGTCTCTGTCGAGTAAGTTTTTTGAAGATCGGGGTCTGTCACGTCTAAAATAGCGCCTGGTTTGAGTCATTGTAGTGTGATTTGGTACCCTTTGGAACACATTATTTAGGATCTGGGGTTGCAATGAAGTTCCCATCTTGGCGTGTTCCTGCGCTGCACGATAACGCATGACATTGCATGCACTCCACTGCCCACTGCCAAAGTCTATTCCTGTGCATTCCCTCACTGCCGGCACTGAAGTCACGACTACAGGAAAAAAATGTTACTCCAAGAACTTAGAAATTGCTCACAGTGTTGGAAGTCGTGTATTTTGCCGTGGGCCATGTAATACGCACTCCATATTAGTTTTCAGTTTTGATTTTAGGCGTTAGTGATAAGGTTAGCAATTCAGGAAATGCGAGATCCGGGGGGGGGGGGGGGGGTTCTCACATCGCTGTTGCTGCGGGTTCAAGTCTTTCGGGCCCTGACTGCGTGTCGGTTGGTAAATAGTTGACGACGTTTCGAAGGGTCGTAGTGCGGTCATCTTCAGGGTCAGGCAGTCCCAGGAGAGTCTTTTTCCCGGAAGACTTTGAATCCTTTACTTGAAACTTGCTGACTTCACAGTTAAACGTGCTGCTGCGTCATAGTGTCTACTCTACAAGTGAGTAGCGCTGCGATAGAATTCCGACACTGGTTGACCCTGAATATGAATTCCGTACAGTACTTCGAAATGACGGTAAATATTTGGTAGTCAAAACTTAGTAACATCACAGAAAACATGAATATACAGTTTAGGAAATGTACGCATGCGTATACATTCGGGTGCATTGGCTCCCATGTCTTTAATTATTTGGAAAGCTTTCAAGACCTACGGGAGAGAGTTTACCAGATATAAAATGTTTGTCTTGCCTTTTTCCACGGCTTGTGCTTCAAATATTTTTCAGCCTGATAAATATGTAGTGAATTAATTTCGAAGTACGCTTAAAAGCGCCTTTGGACCGCCATTCTTGTCAGACTTTAACCACAACTCGGCAGGATGGGCGAATTTTAGTTAGATTTTTAAGTGTCCGAGTTCATGAAAATACGTTCAGCGGTTCTCGAGTTCTGTGCCCACGTCCAGTGCCTGATTTTCGAGATACAAAACTCAGTAATTTTGTAGGAGGTGCTGCCGCAGTACGAACAGGTTCTGTGTTCACGAGTTTCCACTATCGTCATTACGTTCCGTGACCCAGAGCATGGCGAAAAGACAAACAGATGGACGCCATGTGCATTCCCTTAGCGGTGAGTTTTGTCCAAATCCTAACAACGGCCCTAATTTCGGTTTCCCGCCGCGCGAAGGGTTTTCAGCGTGCTCTGGCTACGGCGCATCTTTGGGTATTTGCTGTCCGATGATTTCTTATTGTAAAGAAAACACACTCCGTCTTAATTTTCATCGAGCGATGAGTTCGTACCGTACAGAAAGCATTTGATTTTCCCAGTGTCCTAGCAACGGCGCATCTTTGGGTTTTCGCTGATAGATTGCTTCATACCGCACAGAAAACACGCTCCGCGTGGGGTTACCTCGCGCGACAGGATTCCTCAGTATCGCAGCAAGAGCGACATGGGGTTCGCTGACCGGTGAGTTCATACAGCATGGGAAACGGGGGCTCTTCCCATGTGGGAGGAACGGCGCTAGATTTGGTTTCCCCCGAGCCATTCTGGAGTTTTGTATTTTGACAGCCCAGTGCCAAATTTTCGAGACAGGAGCAACGACCTGGTTTATGCAGTGTTATTTCGAAGATGAACAGCTTTCTGTGTTTGCTTCTTTTTCGCTATGGCGTGTCATTTTAGAGGAACACCGTGCGTGGGATGGATGAACAGACGAGACGATGTTTATCACATAATGCTAGTCTGACACATTTTATGTATCATATTTTATTGTTTGTTTGCACAGCTTAACTCAAGTCTGTATAGGTTACAGATAGCATTTAATGTGTGTTCACTGGTGGTGTTTGACCTCTGAGAATGTTTTCTGCTAGCTTTTTGTAGGAGGTGTTCCCTGTAGGTGTTCACATTGTCACTGACCTTGGACTGAAGTTTGTAATGTGTTCAGTTGTCATAAGTAAAAGATTGGACATACACGAACAGCTTTTGTCTGTGTTATTGGCATTAGTCTGAAAGTTAATTTAAATGTGCAGTAGGAAAGTTAAAAAGTGCACTATAAACAATTTGGGATAGAAAGAAAGAAAATACACAGTAAAGTAATAAATTCAGACTTGCATTCAGACATTTGTTATGCATACAGTTGTGTGAAGAAACTGAGAGCTTGCTATTTCTTGAAATTGTTTGTGACTCTGTACTGATGGTCACTATATTCTTTACTGTATTGAAATTTTTTGTCCGTTTGTGCAGGCGGAATGTCGGCAAGAGCTGCTCGAGAGAAAATGTATGAGCACGCATCAGCTGTACTGGCGAAATCTAGTTCATATTCTCGACTTTTTCAAGAGAGTGATCACAGTGGTGGCAATAGAACTGAGACGAATGGGGAGCTGGAAGCTGACATCAAACCTAAAGGCAAGAAAAATATTCTGGTATATTAAGATGCAGTATATATATATATATATGTGTGTGTATATGTATATATATATTTATATTTGGCTTGGAAAGGCGCAAACACTATGGTATGTCCAGCATTAAGAAGTGACTGCTTTACGCAATCCTCGTGTCAGTTGTACCACCTGTACAGGGTCAAATTATGCATTTCTGTTTTCTGACAGTGGGATATAATGTGACCGTTGATTTGTCTCTGATATTGTGTTGAACAAATTGCGTAATTTACTTGGTTAGACCAGAGTTTAAAATCTGTTTCCATAATAATGTGTTCACTCGTAGATTATCACAGCCCTCTCCTCCAAACACAATAGTTTTTTGTCTAGTTGAGCACATGTGGCCAGTCCAGTACATTCCAGAAGTATAAGCAGCATTACTTTTTCTGCACCATTGATTTTGCTGAAGGTAAGTGTATGTTGGCAGAGATTTGCAGGTGCTTCCTTTGTGAAGTGTACAAGTGTGTATAACCACTTCTCCAAGGTACTTGCAGCACTGTTGATACAAGTGCATTTAGTCAGCTGGTAAGTTGGACAGAACATAACAAAAATTATTACATTCATATGAAGTAACAGTAACAGTTTCATACAGTCATTGCTGACAGGATTGGCTAAACTTCCTCAAAGCAATTAAAAAAGAGAAAGATTTTTAAATACTGTCATGAAAATCATCATTGGTGTTGTATTGGTGTAAGTAGAAAGGGGTTTAATTCAGAACTTACGACAAAGTCTTTATTTTCACAGGAACTTAAGAAAAAGGAGTACAAAAGTCTTGTCAAATTTATTGTAAGGAGACAAGTTTCTCTTGTTTGAAGCAGTTGCTGTAGTGTAGTGGATTCTGAGTTATAACGTTAAGATTTGTGTGTGAGAGATGTCCCTTCTTCACTGAGTGAAATAATTATTAGACATAATAGTTGATGTTTTCATAACTGTATGTGTGCATGTTACTGTCTTGTGTTGTGACATGCTCTCTGTCGTAGGTGGGTATGCTGCATCCACCTTCAGCTTAAAGTGATTGTAGTAACAGATGCATCATACATTTAAGTAAGATTGGAGGTTCTCATGACAGTGATTATATAGATTACTGTCCCCTGGGATGTGATGGAATTTGGTGTGACAGAAGTGTATTGATGCATCATAGGGTCCCGCTGCCTCTGTCATCAAGTTAGGTGAATGAGTGACTGAATTAATTTACCATGAAGGTGGAGACAGCAGGAGCCTCGTGTCTACCAGACTGCACAGCGGCACATCCAAAGAGGCAGCAGTCTTCTTTATCCAGCTAATCTCTTTACTTTTATACCAATCAAGTTACCTTTCATACAGGCAGCTGAAAATGTGCTCTAAATGTTCATAAAGTACAACAGAAAGATCTAGAAGAAATCTTTAACTGGCATACCATCACTGAAGTAGGAAATGCACCACCTGTCATCTTAAACCATTAGTGAGGTGAACATAATGGAAAAAGGATCCAACATAGAGCTGTATGTAATTCTGGAGTGGCAATGTATATGGCGATTAATGTGGTAACATACAGTCTTACCTGTTGTCTAGAACTGGCTTTCATATAACTAAACAAGTTAATAAATGTCCACAGAGTGACACTTCTGGCGTATATGCTATGTTATTGTGCCTAGATTTTAAAGCTGACTATTTCCATGAAAAACACTGACATTGTGACTATTTGAAATGTATCTTCTCATGTTTTGCACAAGTTTTCTTTGGTTCTTACCAACAGAGTTACAATTTATTATAATCTGTATCTTGGAAGCTGTAAGATACCTATCATGATCGATTATTATGTTACAATCCTCAGCTGTGTCTTCAGTCTCAGCATGTGTCTCAGAAGCAACACATTCTGCTGTGATTATAAAGACCACGGCGAGATGTCAGAAATGTATGTGGGTCTTCATGTGAATTGTCTATTATTTTTGTCCAACCTTGACCACAACTGGAACATGTAAACAAATTTTATTAAAAATCCCAGATATGAAATTTGACACATCTGTCTAGCGTGTGTCACGCCACAGTGCATAGACAGTTTGGCAGACAGACGTGATGAGGCTAATAATTGCTTTACACAGAGACTTTGTGAACATTCTTACAGTCTTAGGTACTTGTAGCAGACATATTTACATTTTAAGTGCCATAATTTGTGTATTTTGTGTGTTTTCATGTTGTCGTTTGTGGTTTCACATGCACAGGACATCACTTACGATTACAGAAGTTGTTTCTGTAGATGTTTGGTAGCATAAAAGATCCCCTCAGCATTTTAAAAGAACCAGTACAGTGTTTTAAAATGTTATTGAGGCCCTTATATGTATCCATTTGTCTCATCCCTGATTCTGTTATAGACATTAAGTCAGCATGAACACCCTGCCATTGGAGTCCTCACAGTATTGGTATTTTTATCCCACTGTCATGAATGATAGTAATGTTGCAGCTGTGTAAACTTGTTGTGGAAGAGTAACACTTGTTCTGTTCAGTGCAGAGTCTGGTAGCCCTGTATAAAGATACCAGACTTCTGTGAAGGAACGCTATTAGAAAAATGGAAGGACCACTCAAATGTACATGAAAAATATTTTAGTTCATGATGAATCTTGCATGAAATGTGGGTGGTGACATGTTAGAAATAAACCCATTATTTCTACCACTTGACATTCAATTAGTGGAACCTCTTCTACCGGTAGATGTTGAGGATTATTACTACCAGCAATGTGAAATCAACATCTCGTAATTCGTTGAGACCGTAAAATTTATTGTGCCTGTGGAAAGTGTTCTTAACATTTCTCTTTTGTTCTTCTATAGGGATCTTGAAGAGTACCAAAGACTCCCATGCCAGATCACCATCTCAGACTGAAGTGGCTGCTTCATCAGATGTGGAGACTGAATCAGAAAGTGAAGTAAGAGGCATTTTAAAAACTGCTGGTATACCAATTGGTTTACGAGCTGGCACGCCTGAATCGGAAAGTTTCCACCATTTAAAGAGTGTTCTCAAGAAGGAAACAGCACCCAGAGGCATGTGTGAAAATCAAGCTGTTTCAAGCCCTGTTGTTTCAGCTAGTAATGAGCATCTACGTTCAATCCTTAAACCTGAGCCATCAGATTGGGATGAGTCTTCCTCTAGTAGCTCAGATTCATCATCTGAAAGTAACACACCAGCTCGTCCTCACTCAGCTCCTGCGAGGAACGCAGTTGACCTTGTGAGTATTCTCCATGGAGTTGAAGCTACTGCACAGAAACAGCGTCAGGCCTTAATATCATCTCCGAACAACAAACCTGTACGTCCCAGCAGTACAGATGAAAAGGTTATGAATCTGAGAAACTCAAGGAGTGAAAAGGAAAATCATCAGGGAAGTAAGGAAACTGCTCATTTTGAAAAGAAAAAAGTGGATGATAATTGCAGTCTTTTGAAAAAGGACACTAAATTAGGCTTTGAAAACCATCATATTAAGAAGCAAACAGAGCTTTTTGTGGATAACAAGTCGCTCATCAGCCAGAGAAAGTTGGACTCCAAATTACTGGTTGATGAAATAAGTAGGAAAGGGTGTGATGCACAACATGTGAAAATGGATGGCAGACCTCAAACCTTCAGCACCTCAAAAGTTTCCGAATCTCACATTATTGATCATAAATCTATGGTGAACCAAAGGAAATTGGAATGTAAGAAAATTGTGGATGAGTTATGCAGTAGCAGGAAAAGCGTAATGCAGCATTCTGAGCAAACTGTAGAAGAGGAGGAGGCAGCTCAGTATGAGCGACAGTTGCATCGCCAAATAGAGGAACTGCAGCGTTTGTCTGCATCACCCACACCACCGACATCAGATGGTGACACATCATCTTCAGGAGGACGTGAGGTTCGACGTATCATTCGAAATGAAGCAGTGGCTAGAAGGAGACAAGCAGCACTGGCCAAGCAACAAAAACAAGTCAAAAGTAGCAGGTAAGTTTGAAGATAACTGGTATTTTATTCTTGCACTTGTATCATGTAACTTATTGTTGAGTGCATGCATTCGTCTTAGGTTTGAACGTGCTTACACTTCAGCTTGCCAAACCTTTGCTTGCTAAAGCAGTAAAAATTTAAATTTTATGCAGAAAATACTGGGGGAAAATGTATGCATGAAAAACTGGAATTTTTATGTTAATGGGGCAGGTTAAGGTATTCATACATTGTAAGCAAGATTTGAATTCGTGCACCTTCTTATGTAAAAGATTTGGGTCCATAGGACCGTAGTTTCTATATAATCTGGAATCTTCGGAAAATATTCAACTATTAGAAAACTTCTCATATAACATATGTCTTCAACTCTAACATTGGTTACAGTACAGTACATATATATCTCTTCTCATTTTTATGATGCAAATTAATTAACACACGTAAATGGACAGTTAGTAGAAATGTATGTGAATTAAGAAGGTGTCATTAGTGAACAAGAAAATATGAATTTAAGTGCCAGAAGCTTAAGTAGAGAAACTGGATGAAACTGGTTTTATGTTCAAACATTTTACTCTGTCCCACTTCTTATACAAGAGTCTGGGTTTTAAAAAGTCCTGTTTGAAAACATCTAAGACTACTGCAGTGCAAATAATGCAACCATATGGCCCCACTGACACACTGAATTTTTATACTATGTAATGAGCTCATTCATTGTGTTGGTGATGGTGAAATTGAATATCACCAGTAAAGAGAAGGTTATACAAAACCCTTACACAGTTGAAGACATGAAGGACAATTCCTGATTGAAAATTTATGTTATTTGCTGAGAATATCCACCAGAGAGTGGACTCTTGGTGTGTTTGTGCTATGAGTGCATGTGGAACAGTAGAGAGTGTGTCCACCATCTAGTGTAATTGAGCAACATTTCTATTCGTTGTGTGTTAAGCAGTTTGACAGTTCTGCTGATTGCCCAATTCTTCATGGGCAATTTGATGTGAGGAGTGTCTTCACTCTTTCTTTTAAAAGAATATCTTGTTTGAGGGGGAACTTAAAATACCTCACTATATTATATGAAGAAATGAAATGGTAAATGCAAGATTTTTGCATACGAGCAAGGAATTGTGAACAGTCTGTATAATTTGGCGGTGGTTACATGAAGCAAAATTTATAAGAACTGCATGTGATGCATTGTGGGACTGGCAAATAAATTAAAGTGATGTGTGGCAAGTGAAGTGCACTGGTACTGCAGTACCAGCACGGTTGGCCCACCATAACTCATTTTCATGGTTCTTTGGGTCTCGAACCCATTTCGTTGTCCATTGTTTGGTCATAAGCATGGTTCATAGCAGAGCTGAAACCTGTTCACTCCCACATTATTCATTTAATCCCCACAATTTATGAAATTGAAATATCCTTTACAACATTTGTCTGCACTTTCTATGCAATGTGAATTCCTTTCAGTTTTTCACATTTCACCTTCGATAATCTGCTGTAAGTGGCATGCAGCAAAACAGTTCTGTTCCAGACGTGTTCAGTCAGTATTGCTTTTCCAGTTTATTTCTCTGTGTTCCTGAAGAATTAAAATTATCTCACAGACGTTTTCATCTGCCAGCATGTGGTGGTCATATTCTCTTCTTTCACCGTCACGTTCATGTTTGTGATTGCAGTTCAGTGGGACATGTTGGGACTTGGAACTGTTTTTTTATTGAACTGTTTAACCACGTGTTCGAAACATGTTCATGTGTTTAGGAACTGAAACACTGCTGTTAATTTCTGAGGATAGGAAGTGAAACAACTGATATCTGTAGTGAGAGGGCAGTACACAGTATTTGTCTTTCTGTGTGTTGAAAATGAACTCCAAATTCAGCCACTAGTGGAAATGTGGTTGAACCCAGTTATAACAACATCGGTTTACATGGCACTTCGCCTATAGCGTCACAAATTCTGTGGTACCAATTAATTTGTCACTGTTGACCATAATATTATACTCCTCGGTTATAACAACACGCATTTATAACCACACAAAATATTCAGTCCCTTTCATGACGTTATAACCGGGTTTGACTGTATTTGATTTATGGTAGGTCTGAAGAATTAATTCCGAAATCCGAAATAGAACTTTTCTTCTGACTCCAACAACCAAAGGAATCTGTTGCCTCCATCTACAGCCTTGGCTGTGACTTCGGCAGGTTTATCCGAAACACTGGTACATTTATACCGGAATACACGATAGCACATCCCAAGTTCACATCGTCCATTCGCGTGGCCGATGTGACGAACTGCTTGGACCGCCTTTCTGTTCAAATGTATGTTCGCGGTTGCGTAACTGTTTCTTGTCGGAGATACGTAACCCCCTACATTGCCAGGCATCAGGCTGCCTTGCATCCATCCTGCCGCACTTCTGCGTCAAGTTATGGTTTCATCAGAAGCCACTTATGCTGTCAAGGTCATTCGGTCGTCGTGAAGCAGGAGAATATATGACGTAACAGAACCGAACCACCTGCCTGCACTTGTGGAAGGAAAGCAGCCTGCCTAACCGACCGGTGTGGCAGGTAAAGTTGTCGATCTGACACGGGAAGAAAAATAAATAAACTTAACTGATCGAGATTTAAATCCGTGTTAGAGGAGGTATGCGACCCATTGCTTGCATTCTGGCGACGACCTCGACTCGAGGCGAGAGCGCTGGACCAGTTAGTCCCTCGCAGGCTTGCGAGGCGAGTACAGTTGTCCGGAGTGGAGTGTTGTTGCATGATGCACTGGGTCTGTGTGTCAAAGTGTTGTGGTGGAACACGCGAATTTACGTCGGGCGTGAAATGACAGAAGTCCGTAGCCGTTTGCTGTTGATCTGCGTGAAAAAGGGTGCGTGAGGGAGAGATAATGCTCGTCAACATTTGGTCTAGATAACGTCAGTGTTTTGTCATACAAGTGCTGTTTCATATGTCGTCTTGTTTACCGTGTTTAATTGCGACCTGTGTTGCATCGTGAAAGACATTAATTGGTTGTGAAACCGTATTTTTAAGCATACGAAGAGATAGTGTGTTAAAGACGTGTAATGTGCTAAAGCTTGCGGAAGAATGTTGAAGAAGTAGTTACAAAATGACTGTTTTCGGAACCAAGGGCGCACCCCGGGGGGGGGGGGGGGGGACTGCCGGGCTGCAGCCCCGCCCAAACCCGCAAAACTCAAATTTAATAAACACAGATTTTATAGATATTATGATATCAAAAAGTTTTTTGTGATTTCCCCGTCAGCCGAAATCAGCCGCTAAAATCGGCCGATGACTAGTACAAGAGATTTTCGAAAAATAAATTCAGAAATTAAAAAAAACGTGAGGATAGGACACTGTGATTGAGCCATGGAACATGTAGTTATATTCGTATGTATATAAATGCAGTTGCAGGCAGTGTTATGTACTCACAACATTATTTTTATAACATTTTTTAAAACCAAACATACATTGCGTATAACCTAAGGCCCCCCCCCCCAAAAAAAGGAAAAAAATCTGGGTGAGCGCCTTTTCGGAACCATCAGTTGTGAACGTATTTGATCGGAGATGTACGGTATCTTTTATTGCCCTACCGAGAGCGACAGCTTTCTCGCGTAGCAAGCCGCAATTCGCTAGGGCATTGCGTGACAGTTGTGGTGCTCAGGATAGCCATAAAAGGGACCTGCTGCTTTGTAACAGCCTTCGAAAATACGGGCTTATTTTTATGTAAGCTTATCTGGACGTGTCGATAACGGTAATGGTGTTTGAACTTAGGAATTTCCAGGTCTAAGTCCAAGAAGAACTACCGAATGCTGTAATGCTGCAGTTATGCCTGTGTCTCGTGGTTCGTGTGTGGGAGTATAATCCGATGTTGAGTTCTGTCGACCAAAACTGCAGCCTTGGTAAAGCGGCAACATACCGGTAGTTGTCTGTGGGAAGTACCTAGTAGCTTTTGGGCTGTGGAACGTTGCAGCATATTATATTGTGCCGTCTATTCTGAACTGAATTGTGGGTATTAAAGTTAATTATATACTTATGCGTGATTCTGGCGTGAATAATTCCATGTGCAACATGCAGTTCATTCTCGTTGACTGTGGTGTTGATACACTTTTCTTCAGAGAAACGTCGCTTACAGACAGCGTACAGACAGACAGACAGACAGACAGACAGACAGCGTACAGACAGACAGACGGACGGACAGCGTACAGACAGACAGACAGACGGACAGCGTACAGACAGACAGACAGACAGACAGCGTAGACAACTCCTAGTAGAGCACCTTTTGGCACACTAATATTCGTTCAGGATGTCAAATCCCTCGCCGCTGTTCATTATCATACATGAGTCTGCCACTGACCCCTTTCCTGAGCCAGTTCAATCCAGTCCACACCGTGTTGTCTTATCCTTGGTAAATATATACTTTATTCCTTTCCAGACGAAAATTAACATACATATAGCTAAATATTCAACTCGTACCGCGCAGTAAACACAGTACGTCTTGGTTATAAAAACCAGTCAGTTAATGTTTTACAAGGGAAATGATGGCTGTTTGTTTTGAGATCCATACAGAACACATAAATACACTGTGTGGGCAGAATGTAGAATTTTGTTGAATGTTACAGCTGGTGGTGCATGAAGTAACCACTGCCTTGCCATGTATGCCTGGGTCTTTCTGTCATATTTTCTAGACCTTCGAACTGTTTGTCTTAAATGTCAAATATTAACGCCTACAACAACCACCACACATTCGGCTACATACAAAGTGTGTTACTCTGCTTCAAATGTGTTCTTTACACCCTCAGCTGGAATGAGGTAAATACACTATGTCCAGATACGAATACTTCGTATTTTTATGCCCCATCGTTTTTACAGACTGAAACAATATTTCTGTGCAGTAAAACAGAAAAGGAACGGATGGATGTCATTTTATGATGTGAGATGTTTTTTAGGGGAACGGTTTGTTTGGCTCGTATAAGATACTCCTTAAAGTGGGGCAGTTTGTGAACTTCCGAAGTTTATCACGGTTTTATTACCTTGATGAAAGCAATTAAAACCAAAAGAGTAAGAGTAACTTGAGGCGAGGGGTGCGAAAGTTCCCAGCACCCCATGTAGGGTAACGCAGTGTAAAAGCAACCACGCATCAGTGAATGCGTGAAGCGTCGTGCGTTATTCCGTGATCGCGCAAGAGTTGACTGATGGCTACTGTATGATAATTTTTTTTTCAAAAACTATTCGCGTGTTTGTCACGTTATCTCGTATGCATTATCACTGATCCGTGTCACGCCCCTCTTGCCTTGCAGTCGACTTTCCCGTGCCACGCGGAATTATTGGTATAAACAGACTGATTTTTAGCAATGGATTATAAATAATTTAGTGATATTTTGCTTGAAGAATTTAATTTATTTTTTGAGAATGCATGTTTCGAGGGGGGAAAGTCGGAAAGCACCAATAAAATAAGGCGATCCTAGTTTAGCGTTTAGCAGAGTAACGTTAATGCGCTTTAACGCTGACAAGTTTTCGTGACCCAAGTTTCGACTAATATTGCCCAGATTCAAATTCAGCAGCTAGCGGGACCCTCAGTGGCCAAACTCAGCGGCCCGGTTGTTTGTTGCTCCTCCCTATGTCGTTTCAGTCTGCGTTGCAATTTTTAGGAATGCAACTCTAGCGTTAATCGATGACTGAGTACTTTTCCCTTAAACGTGAGGCGATGAAGTTGATCGGGTGGCAGGGGCAGGGGCAGGGGCGGGGGCGGGGGAGGGATGCAAACCTTCGCCTAGCCTAGGGCGGCAAGAAACTTTGACCCGGCTGTGGTTTTAAGTTCTGATAAGGTTTCATTTCCACTACCACAGTGTCTCTTTAATGCCACAGTCACGTTGTGAAATAACACGACGCAGGTGCAAGTCGTAACCTTTGACACACAGGAAGAATGCATATCAGAAGAGAAAGTTCTGCAGGAGGACCACCCCTTTGTCCGCCATACAGGCGTTACTTACCATCATACCGCTTTTAACCCTTTAAAGACGAAGCGTGTCTGTTTTATATAAGGACTCACATCGGTTATAAAAACCAGTCTCTTAATGTTTTATAAGGCAAAAGTTGCTGTTTGTTCTGAGATCCGTACAAAACACATAAACGCAATGTGGGCACCACGTAGAATTTTTTAATGTTAAACCTGGTGGTACGTAAAGTTACCGCTAGGCTTTAAAAGGTTAAGTTAAAAATGATACGAGGAAGAACTGCCTCGGCCGTGGGAGAAGAGAGACAGGGCCCTCCGCCTTCGCAGGCTGTAGTTGCAGCTCTGGTGTTATGAGTGCCACTTCGATAGCCGTGAGGTAAATGCGTTCCTGGCAGTTCGAAGTGACTCTTGACACACGGTCCTTTGAAACGTGCAGTCACAGAACCTGTACTGACAGAACTCGATGGCGTCTCATTGCCACAAAGTAGCGCATCTTCATATTATGTACCCTCTAAAGTCTAGCGGTTAGTTTATGTTCGAATGGTGTTTAACGTTACAAATTCTACGCTCTGTCCACACAGCGTATTTATGCGTTCTGTGTGGATCTCAGATCAAACAATGTTCGTTTCCCGACTTACTGATTGGTTTTTAGGCGCGTTCAAAAAATTGTAAAAAGCGACAATTAGCTTCTCCCTGTCTGTCTGTCCGTCCGCCCGCGTTGAACAACTTGGCTACCATTGGACGGGTGTTCATACACGTTTCATTTCAAGTCAGCATCTTGTAAAGGTCTTTGAAAATGAAGCTTATTAGACTTCTTACAGCGATATCTATTCAATTATCTCCGTCCCTGTTTTGAAGTGGGTAAACGCCAAGTTTTCGTAACTTGAGTCCACAGAACATGAACTACTTTATCGTAAATTCGCCTGTTCTCTTATCTTTGCGACTCATTTTATAGTGCAAGCGGTTGGCAGTTCATAATTTTATGAAGTCATACATAGACCGACGGACTCAGCTTTCCTCGCTGTATCCACCTTCATGGTTCCTGTTCTTGGTTTGGATGTAGGTGTTCCAACAGGCAGAGTTTTATAATATGAAATTTAAAGTGGTACTTTTCACGCATAATACTGTGTTGTAATCCCATTTCTGTTTAAAAAAGTATATTTCTTCTTATTAATTGCACCGGTAGAACCAACACTTCCTTTTTACTGCGTATTTAGGCTATTAATTTCGGCTCATAAGAGCCATCATCAGGCCATAACAGAAACTATAAGTTGGAAAACTCCATGTGCTTTTTAAGTGGAAGATCTCCCCGTTTAGATTTCTGTTTGTGCCTTCCGTTTGTTTTTGTCATTACGAATGCGTTTCCTTCGTATGGCGGTTTAATTTCTCAGTAGTATTGTCGTTTGTATTAATTATACGTTGTTACTGGTTCATATCCTCCATACGTGTGGTGTCCTACATTGCTGTGGGTTGTGAAAATAATTTTTTTCTTTGCGCTATGAAATATTGATCTAAAATATATCATGCGTCTAAAATCTGAAACAGCGAGTGGAACTGAGTTTGGAAACGCTTCTCTATTGGGGTAGCGGCCACTGTTACCCGAGATATGGCTACTTAGGCGCCTAGGTGACTCTGATAAACTTGTTGGGTGTTGGGCGCAATCACCCGCCGGTCGAAGCAGGCTAAGTTTTTACAAATTTCGCCTTCGGTAAGGCACGCTGTCATGGGGCGTCCGAAGCAAGGCTGTACCTCTGACAATAACGACAGATTTTAGATAATGAAGTTCGTACAGTCTGTTGAGGTAGCCGTGTCGCAGATCCACTTCGACTGGTGTACCGTGAACTGTAGGTAACCATTTTGTGGGAAGGTCTATATGGAAGCAGTGGCCCTGTACTTTTAGGTGTGACTTCCTTTAACGTTTGTTGCGTTTCATGCCTCCAGATCACTGGACGCAACAGAACATGTAATTCCCATTATAAATTGGTATAAAGTTACACCTTTGCTTTGTTTGAATATGTCGGTTCATTCCACATTAAGTGACCGTAAGAAACAGGAAATGTTAGGCGACCTGTGTGACCTTGTGGGAGTGATGTCATGCAGGGGCTAAATTCTCAGTGCCTTTGTTAAGAAGGTTCGTACACTTTCATGGCCAGTTGCGTCACCCGAAAATTGTTTGCGCTTCACATCCTCGTCGGCTGTGTGTATTGCGTGTGGTCCCGCCTAATCGATATGAGGATGCGACTGATTGTGATAAGTGTTGCCGAGACACATGACCCTTATATTCCCTTGCAAGCTTTTGCAACAGATTTATATGAAAGTTCTGTTTCCTCATCTTTATACAACCGCAGCTGGTTACTGCATTTGCTTTTCAGTTTTGCAGAAAGTAAGATTTGCGTCTCGTAGTGCGGATGGGTGCAGTAATGCGAGACTTGGTGTTCCTGTTGCTGTAGATATTAGGGTGTCGGTTTTCTGGAACATGAAGACGTGTAGTTTGGTGGAGATATTCCGGTGTGCCAACCACATGAACTTCATTTCAGTACTATATATTCACTTCCCAACTCAGCAGAACGATTATTTTGCCTTTCGTTTTGTATGGGTGTGGAACTTGGTGTCTCACATTGAGGGAGGAACATAGGCTGAGGGTGTTCGAGAATAGGGTGCTGAGGAAGATATTTGGGCTTAAGAGGGACTGAGGGTGTTCGAGAATAGGGTGCTGAGGAAGATATTTGGGCTTAAGAGGGACGAGATGACAGGGGAGTGGAGAAGACTACGTAACGAGGAGCTTTATGATTTGTACTCGGCACCAAATATTATTCGGGTGATCAAATCGAGAAGAATGAGAGGGTTGGAGCATGTGACGCGTTTGACAGAGAAGAAGGGGCCTGCAGTGTTTTGGTGGAGGGATCTGAGGGAAAGAAACCACTAGGAAGATCTAGGTGTAGGTGGGAGGATAATATTAAATGGATTTTCAAGGGGTGGGATGGGGGAGAGCATGGACTGGATTGGTGTGGCTCAGAATGGGGAGATTTGGCGGGCTGTTGTGAATGCGGTGATTAACGTTCAGGTTCCATAAAATGCGGGGAATTTCTTGACTACCTGCGGACCTGTTAGCTTCTCAGGAAGGACTCAGCTCCAAGGAATCAGCCTTCCCACCTGGTAGTAGTCATAGTCTCCAGCCAAAGGACACTGAGTTAATTTTGTTAGGAACATAATCACAGATTACTGTAAAAATCAGACCAAACACACAAAGATATACTCTGTGGGTGAAACGCGGAAGTTTTGTTTGTTAAGGAACCCTTACGTTTAATGACCACATGGCTTTAAGGTTAAATGATGACTACTTGCATTGCCACGGTAGAAACTGGCGTTACGAAGGCGCAGGGTTTGGAGGGCTCAGCACTTCAGTTATTAACCCTTTAAAGACGAAAGGTAATCTGTTTTATATAAGGACTCAGTGCGTACCGCGCTGTAAACACTCTCCACTTCGGTTATAAAAACCAATCTCTTAATGTTTTATAAGGCAAAAGTTGCTGTTTGTTCTGAGATCCGTACAAAACACATAAACGCAATGTGGGCACCACGTAGAATTTCTTAATCTTAAACCTGGTCGTATGTAAAGTTACCGCTAGGCTTTAAAAGGTTAAAGAACAGCAGCTTGCTTGAAACATACAGCTTAGTTTATAATTTACTTTAAATTGTCGGCTGGCTTGAGCGTACGGCGCTGTCGTTCAGAGGTGCAACTCGCCATGTGTCCCTAGTGTCATGTGTGCAATGTGACATGTCACGCAGGCGCAAGTAGGAGCGACTTTCAGTATCCTGGTTTAGATACGTCATTATCATGCTTTTTCTCAAATTTGACGCCACCTTCACATACACGTGTTCTTCACGGGGAAAGCTTATGGTCCTACATTCATTTCTTATTGCAGAAATAAGAGAGGGGGTAACAGGTGCATTTATGTGGAATCCTTACCCTTCTCATTGCCCTGGCCACATGTATATTGGTTCTTACATGACGCGTCGCATGTCATTAACGCGGTATTAAAATGTAGGAGATACGATAAGTTCGGAATATCGTGAGGAGAGAAGACACCAAAAAAAAAAATACAGAAAATTTATTGGGGGCACGTCGACGAAAATGGTCAGTTGGAAGTCTGAGAATGACAAGAAGGTAGCTGTTTAGTTATGAGTTGTGAGACTGGAAAGTGGATGGGTCAGTACACTGATGGGCCTCGCTCTTACTGGTTGCCGTGAACATTGGGCTGGTTTGGCTGTCATGTAGACCTGGTTTAGTCTTTATGGCAGAAAAGCGCTTACTCCTCTGGTTCTTTTTTTGCACTTAGCGGCGATGTGTGGACTGTATGTCATTACAGTGCACGACTACTAACGTTCGAAACGTGGCCGTTCAGGTTCTGATTAGAACAGAACTTACCAGGAACTGAGTTTTTAAGGAACAGTGTTACATAATCCGAGAAAATTCTTTTAACAGTGCAGACAAAAAACATATTGTGGTTTTTAATGTAATGGCATGTCATATGGCAATTGTTCGACTGCAGTTCCTTGCCATTCTCAGCATATGAGCACTTTGTGGAACGGTAAATAAACGGTAAATAGACTAAGAATAAGCAAGGTAACCTCGTCTTTCACTTAACTGCATCTCTGTCTACACACCGGCTACAGTTGATTTGTTCTGTAGATGACCTCTAAATTTATTGTCACTGTAGCTACGTTAATTCAAATTATTTGCGGTTAGTGTTATATTCGATTGCCTGAAAGATATGGCGTCTTTTCAGATATATTTTTGGTGGTGAGTAGGAAGCCTGTTATGACCTTCTAAAAACACATTTTATTGACGTATGTTTCTGTCTTATTGTACGATAGAATGCTATTATAAATATTCAGAAAGGCCAAAAATTACTTTGTGTTAAAAGCTGCGCTACTGAGTTTGTCTCTGGACGTTTGCTTGCTCAAGAGAAAGCACCTGCAGGAAGCCGGTCAGGCGGACTCGGAACACGTTAGCTGTCACGTAACTGCATTGGAATGTCGTTCCACACTGCCATAACGTAAGCGAGATTCTCGTTGCTTCCGAAACACGTTTACCCCTTTAAAGACAAAGCGTGTCTGTTTTATATAAGGACTCAGTGCGTACCGCGCTGTAAACACTCTCCACTTCGGTTATAAAAACCAGTCTCTTAATGTTTTATAAGGCAAAAGTTGCTGTTTGTTCTGAGACCCGTACAAAACACATAAACACAATGTGGGCACCACGTAGAATTTTTTAATGTTAAACCTGGTGGTACGTAAGTTACCGCTAGGCTTTAAAAGGTTAATGCGGTACATAATTGCATTCATATATCCATCGGGTGTGTATAGTTCACTGATTGTGATGCCAGTGAACACGTAATAGCAATAATGAATTTGTTAAACTATATGCATGTGTTAAAATGAGCGGGGAGTAATTTCGGTGAGTATGACGGCTGTTCGTGGCACGAGTGAACGTACTCCATTGCTGACACTTTCCCTGTACCAAACTAATTGCCGCACGGAAGTATACCCTACAAGTTTCTTGCGTTCCAAAAATTCAGTTCGACTTACAGAACTTAATTATGACGATTCTGGCCTTTTGGGGTGTAACGTTGTGTCGACTGGTACATAGTTTCGCCATTTCGAAGGATAGTAGTGCCGTCGTGTTTGGGGACCAGAAAAGTGGTGGACTCCGAATATGGAGTTGGCACGCTCCTTCGAAACGTTAGGAACTTCTCCGGTTGAAACGTCGTAACATGCCAAGTTTATCAACACTTGTAAGTTTCTCAACATATTGTAAGGCGGATCTGACAGCTGTGTGTTGAAAAGGTACGGTCTACGGAGATCCAGCGTGCTTAGGACAGCGTCCAATGGTGGGCTTTTTTGGTGGTGGTTGACGTTTGGGTTCAAAAAAAGAAAGGGACTTGCTTGGTCAGGACTTTCGGTAATGCGTGACAGATTTTAGTGAAAATCTATGAAGATGTTTACTTAACGTCTCTGAGCAGTTGTTTCATGAAAATCGGTGCATTGAAAGCCATGCTCTACTTAAGGATGTCACTGAAATTGTCGCCATATTTTCTACATTTTTCGACCGATTTGGGTAAAATTCATACTGGAGGTGCTTTTTACAAGTGGCCTTGCCGAAAGTTTTGTGTGGGGAGGTGTATTGTCGTGATGCAAACTCCATTTGTGTGGCCCGCAATGACGTCTTTTTTCGACGAACGCGCCATTGCGACACATGTTCTAAGAAGAGACGGCAGGTGTTTTGAGATATCATTTTCGATAATCTTTGTGCGATCCATGAAAAATCAGTGTCGCTTTAAAGTTTAGGGATGATCAGTAGTATTTGGATTGGAATTGTGTTTTTTTTAGGTATTCTTCTTGGCTCGCATATCTTCAGATTTCTGGAGTTTTTTTTTCCTACCAAAATAGATGGGAAGTTGTGCATTTAAATTACGTTTGCACATTATACTTCAGAAGTCCCTTCTTACTATATTGTGTCATTTGAATATGGGATTTATTCTGGTTGGCAATGACGCAAGTTGTCAAACCAGTGGAGTGTAAAGTATACATCCTGCAGTTTCAGAGTAATTTCTTTACGTCGACCAGTGTTACTGACGTTGCAGTCAAGACAGTGGATCTGTCACGTTTTGTCTGCTGAGTATAAAGTAATTGAAAATAAACAAGCGCGAAGATATTCGCGGGATCAGTTTAGATCGAGTACATAGACAAGTTCACCTCTATTTCTGGTATCTTAAGTTCGGTCATTCCTCCCCATTGTTCCTAGTGTGGGGTTTCCCTGGAGCTCAAATACGAGCGAGCTGTTTAAAGAGGCAAAAGTTCACACAATGGTTTGTTTGTCGTTTCTATTCGTTCCGCGTTAGCTGACAATGCCTCGGACGTCCATTGGCCGCACTGTCCGTGAATTTACTCGTCTGTGAAGACAAGGGACTGCTAGTATGTTGTTATCCAGGTTTAAATTTGGTCTTGGGGAAAGAAGATAAATGTTGATAGTGTACTTTGAACTGTGTTCCGAGTTAACCGAGCCACGCCAAAAGTTTCAAACCAAATCCTACGCTCGGCCTGTAGTCGTTATAATTACAATTACCCGTGCTTCATGGAATGCAGTTAAAAATAAAGATGCAGTCATACGTTCGCTGTTCACAATGGAGTAAGAAAATTAGCAGCAGTGGCGTGAAATGTCTAGTAGGTAGTTCGTTTGGAGTTAGAATGTAATAATGCATTACACTATCAAGGACTTCACATTTGAGAGCTGTTGGGGTCTACAACATGCTAGTGGTATACTGTAATAGACCTTTGGCTTTTAAATTAGCCTGTCCTGAACGTAAGTTGCTGTTCGGTATGGAGCTCTTGATAATGACTGACACTTGTCGGGCTAAATGAGACGAAAATAAAAGAAGATACGGGTTTTATTTGGTGGTAACCTTTGGTTATTTAACCCTTTAAGGATGAAACGTAATATGTTGTATTTAAAGACCCAGTTCGTACCGTGCAGTAAACGTTCCATTTCAGTTGTAACAAGGCAGGCAGTGCGCGTATTAAAGTAACACTGAGGCACTTTCACGTCACCACCATTGTTGCCGTGGAAAAGCAGTAAGTATTGTATCTTCTGAGTGTTTGTAGCCTTAGTTATCCAGCATGCAAAGCGCATGCACCGTACTATATTGTCGTCTGTGGCCTGTCTGGCTGTACCATGTTTTTCCACATTATCTCATAAACGGCATGATTTTCGAAAAAAAAAAGTATTGAACATAAAATGTTCTAACTTTCTCGACAAGTTTTGTCTGACACATTTCTCATTCTGAGACAAATTTAGCGAGATATTATCATAAATATACATAGGTGTTCACGTAAAGTACCCTTTATTGTTGTTAGATTTTAATGAAACTTGAATTTTCTCGACAGATTTTCGAAAAATCCTCGTATATGAAATTTAATGAAAATGCGTCCAGTGGGCGCTGACTTTTTCGATGCGGGCGGACGGGCGGCGAGATAGACTTAACGAAGCTAATACTTGCGTTTTGCAATTTCGCGAACGCACATAAAAACCGATCAGCTGGGCTGTATAGGACAAGAGTGGGTGTTTGTTCTGGGATCCATACAAAACACATAATGTACTCTGTGAGCACGACGAAGAATTTTACGTTGAACGTGGTGGTACGGAAAGTAACCGCTAGGCGTCAAATAGTTGATCAACAGCACAACGGTATGCCCTTGAAGTCTGTCATATTGTTGCACCCGATGACTGGAATACCGTGGCATATGACCCACTCATAAACAAGGCTTTGCGTTAAGTAAACTGTGACCTTAAGTGCTATAAGTGGTTATCTCTAGGCCGTTTTCAGTTGTTATTTGCTTTGTATAATGCACGTGGTTTGTGAATTGGGAGCGAATGGGATAATGGTACGTCAGATGGCAGCAGTACGATAGATGAATTACGCTTAATGAATCGCAGAATTAACATTGTTTGAAGGGTGTTGTTGTTGATTGTTGAATATCATAGTTGCTTGGAAGGACAGACGATCGCGTATGTACAAGAAATAGTGTAACAAAGCGTTATTGATCAAGAACAAGTTGAATGTTGTCTTTTTTATGAAATATTATTGTCCATCAGTTATTATTATCGATGTATAACATATCGTATATCGCCCATCTCGAATTTTGTCTTATAAAATTCTGAATGTCAGTTTATTCTTCACTTCATTCCAAAAATTTCTATGAACAAAACATTTCATTGCAGTGATTCCCAGCGTCTGTTTCACAGTTGTCAGTTAGCTTTATATTGCGCTGACACGACGTCGGAGTCATGAAAATGTCAAGACAGACCGTCACGATACGCATTATAAAGGAGAAGTTTTGTCAGATGGTGGAACATTTACGAAAGAAATAGTATAATGACAAAGATGAACAACAGAAATCGTGTGATTTTTTGCTTCGTTGGATTTCACTCTTACAGCGTCAAAAGAAAAAGGACAGGTTTCTGATGTATTTACGAGAAAACAATTTAATAACCAGTACCTACTTAGTCATCACCATCAGACCGTGGCGTGGCTCAGGCGGTTTGTTGCCGACGTCTCACCTGGGAGGTCTGGATTCAATCACAGGCCAGTTCATGTGGCAAAGAGTGACACTTCCATCGGTGCTCCTTACTCATTATTTCGTCTTCTCAGGAATTGACAGCGTCGTTACGTAACACACTTAAAAGTTGACCATAATGAATGAAGAAACACCTGGTGAGCGACTCCGTGGATTACCACGTGACTGTTATGTCAATCCCATCATATGACGCAGAGGTGTAGCCGCCTTGGGCAGGAAGGTGCAAGGGACGGTAAAATCAGTATTTTAAATGAAAACATTTGATTTTATGTGCTTAACAAATTTTAAGTTACTTAACCAAGTAAAAGGAAATTCAATACATAATTTTGATCTCTGTAAAGTTCGTAATTTCTGTTAGGGGCGGCCATTGTTATTGCTCAGCCCGTGCGCCAAGAAACCTATCTACGCCACTGATATAATTGGTGAATTTTAATCAGTAATCAACAGCTAATTCTGCACGTATATTAACACCACCAACTCTTACACAATATAAAATTACAATGTAAGAAACTTTACAAAACGGGAGTTTTATAAAGTTTCTTATGTTGTAATTTTGTATTTTGCAGTAGGTGGTGGTGATAATATATACGTAAATGCATGTACACGGTATGAACAATTTTAAACAGTTAATTCTGTTTAAACTCGCAGTTATGATTGCTTCCATAACTGGTCTAACCTAATCGATAATTGCCGTGTTGTCTAAATACACGGAGTTGTCTGATGCGTCTCTTGATCAATAAAGGAAGCCAGCCGCCAGCGACACGTGTAATTGTGGCTGCCTTGGGGACATGCGCTCACTGTGTCTCACTCCGAACGCAGACACGGCTAAAGTCTGCATGGTGCTTGGCTGATAACACGTTGCTGATGCCGACACGTTCGGAGTTCGAGTCCGTACGGCACACTGAGCCATTAAAATGACGGACAGCAGGCTGGAGATGACCTCGGTCACGTTTCTGGTAGGACGTTGTAATGCCCATGTCCGTCGACAGATAGGGTATTGTAGTTCCGAGCAGCACACTGAGTTCACAGGCTGAGTTCAGTTTTAAGATCCGGCACACTTGATCGCAGCAGTGGTTTGAACCGGAGAACCGGGATAGCGTTATCTGTATAGCATGTAGGCTATGGACTGGACGATCGGGCGTTTGAGTCCCGGCAGGGGCATAAGAAATTCCCCTTCTCCAGATCGTCCAGACCGGCTCTGGGGTCCACCCAACCTCCTATTCAGTTGGTACTTGGACTTTTTCCGCTGGAGTAAAGCGGCTGGGATGTGATGCTGACGACTTACCTCCATCTAATGTCGAAGTTAAGAATGAGAGGAGCTATATCTCCATTCCCCTATATATCTTCATGGCGTGGATAGGGACAACTCTGCCTTTTTTACCTGTCTGGAAACTATTACTGATAATTATTGTTTATTTGACGACACTTGTCAGTGGCACAGTCCATGCATTGTGGAATGGTAGGATGATCAGTCAATAATGAATTGAAAGCGATGTGAAAGGAAGCGGCTGGCCTAATTTAAGGCGCAGTTCCAGTATTTGCGTTAACTTACTGAGGTAAATTGTGAAAGTCCCAGTGAGGATATTTCGCGCTCCTGCCGGGTTTCGAACTAAGGAACCCACCGAGTATGCGAGAATAATTGCCGCTTTGAACAGCCTTGCTTGGTAGCTGGGAATGTACATCACTTGTGGCAACATTCGCAGTGTCACGCCTGTTCGTTTGATACTCTAAATGAACCAATTTTGAGCTGTACAGGCCTGTAGGTGTGTGTTTCAGAAGGAAAGTTTTTCATTCATGAAATGAACGTGCAGGTTAGCCAGCATAGATGGCTGGTTGCTGTCAGGCAAGGCTGGATGCACATGAGGCACCCTGAAGTTCGTCGCTCTGCATAACTGGCTGTCGTTAAGGGATAGAGCGCTCCAACGTGCTTACCATGGTGCCTTTCTGAACACTGACGTTCTTGCGGCAATGCTGTTGACTACTCTGTTCTTCTGGGATATGTCGCCGCGTCGATGGGTAACCGATTCCCGACGTTTCGAAGGAACATGTTGTCTCCATCTGCAAGGATCTGACCTGTAGTCCCTTCAGGACGATGGTACTGTGTTTCTTAGAAACGTCGGCAGCCAATTACCCAGTGATGTGGCGTCATGTCCCAGAAAAACGAAATCCTCGGTTATTAGGCTGTTTATTTCAAACGTCCGTCCAGCACGGTGCAGTCACTAACAGCAGTTCATCCTAGACGTACCGTTTGCCGCGTGTGATTGTGTTTCGAGCAGTCTCAGTATAAAATGTCGTGACCGTGTCGTGTTTGTCTTGCCTTGCAGCATAAATATAGATAGAGCTGTGCTGTAGCTATGCCTAGTTCTGGTATTTTATAATAAGGAGTATGTGGCTCTGACAGTGCCTGGTACGAATATTAAAATATCGGCAAATCGTTCCAGGTCTTCATGCTTGCAGTGCATCTTATTTAAAGAAACTGCTAGAAAGTAATGTAGATACCCAGGTAATATTTAGTTTAGAATCGTGTGCCTTCCCCTCTGCTACTTACAAATAGCTGTGGTGATCAGCTTGGTTCTGTAGGTTTGTGTTGTTTTATATTGGCGTGGAATTTGACCACTCACTTTAGTGGAAGAAGAATATTGACCGAAGTGACAAAGAACATCGTTGTTGCAAATTTTGTTACATCGTCGTTAATTCTGATTTGTTTTATACTCAGGATTAGACCTGTCAGTTTTTTTTGGGGGGGGAGGGGAGAGGGCACGTTAGTGTTTTGCCAGAATTGTGTGGCGAGAAGAAAATATTCTGGTTTTGTGAAATAATTTCTGTCCTCACTGGGAACTGTTTAAGTTCCTCAGATAACACGGCAGCACGCAGCAGGTGTTATCGGATGATATCCTTATCAGCCACTAAGTCTTCCGTTGCCTCTTCCCTTGTCTCCTAGCATCGTTATCGCGTGACTGCTGCTTGAGAGGGATGCCAATAAATAAATTATAATGGATTTTTTTTACTGATACCAGCGATGTGTAGATATCAGTAAAACTTGAGGGGTTTCTAAGACCGTGGGCTGAAAAAAATTGACGCTGCTCTGTGGACCTTTACTCGATTTCGCATTTCTTTGTTGGTAAAGAAGCTACTGAAGGGTGAGGTTGGAGGTTGTCGTAGCGGTGAATGCGAAAATAGCCGTATTGTGGGATGTGACGCCGTGATCTATTGGTTCGTCTGAAACAGTCGGTACATGTATACGGAACTGCGCCTGATGATGATTGAAACTAATGCAGTGTTCGTTTCTATAATTATATGTAACAGTAGTTTGAAGGAAATAGTAATGCGTCTCATTTAGTACTATACAGGCTTCAACAGTGACGGGATATGGCAGGCAGGAGATAACCGGAAACGGAATTACGTAGCGTCCTTAGCAAGATCCCTTGCCTTAACTAACGAGGTTTCATATTTGAAGTGCGTGTCATCATGTTGACATTGCTACAGATTTGGGTCTGTATTTGTCCTTTTAGAAAGTGCTGACGCTTTTTCACGCATGTAACGAAAAAAAGAGAAATTTCATAAAGTTTCTCGGCCTTGAAAATTATACAGACAGATTTCTAGTGGAAACTCCTATCATGCTGCCTGGGCACGGTAATGTGATTGTCTGTGTGTGGGGGGCGATACTCGCGTGTCGTGTTGTTTGCCTCACAAATACTCGCGTGCCGTGTTGTTTGCCTCACAAATACTCGCGTGTCGTGTTGTTAGCCTCACAAATACTCTCGTGTCGTGTTGTTAGCCTCACAAATACTCGCGTGTCATGTTGTTAGCTTCACAAACCGAACACCTGTGATATGTATGATGGACTGCGAGGCTTGATCAGACTGCAGCACCATTCACAGGCCGTGAATAATGCCGATGTTTTTGCATGTCTGCACGTGATCGTATATTTTTCATAGGTGAGTTCACCCTGGAACAGGCCGTGAAGACCCAGAGGCCAATTAGAGGTATAGCTCTACCCTTTCTTTAACCTCGGCGCTAGATGGGGGAGGGTGGTCAACTCCACGCCCCGGTCGCTTTATTCCTGGGAGAGAGACCCGGTACCCATTGTACAAGAGGATGGATAGGTCTCAGGTTCCGTCTGGACGGGTGCGGAAAATCTCGCCCCCCACCGGGATTTGATCTCCGGACCTTCCAGTCGGCAGCGCTATACCGACTACCGGCCCACCGTGTATTCGTCATACTATGTTTTTACTCTGACACTGCCGAAGGCTGTGACCGAATAGCGTGTCCATTGCTAAGTTATGTGCATTTTAGAATAAGACGTGGTACCCCTTAAAGAAGGTTCTCTCCTAGCCTATTTAGGACGCAGAAGAAACCGAGTTCGCTTTCCGGATTTCTGTTAATGAGCCGCATATGTCTGAGTTGACAGAAGGTAACGATGCCTGCCGCTCAAGCGTGTTTATTTGCAAATCAACTAAACAGAAGAACACTTACCAGTGACGCAGCTAGGGGGAGATGAGAGGCGGCAGAGTCCAAGAGGCGGCGATCTGGTTATTTAAATGAAAAAAAATTGTTTGCGCTCAACGAATATTAAATTATTGAGCAACATGAAAGAACATTCAATAAATGTAATTTTTTAAATTCACAATTTCTGTAATGGCTGGCCATTGTGATTACTCGCCCCGGGCGCCAGGTACCTAGTTACGCCACTGCATATGACGGTACGGCAGTGGTTCCGAACTTTCATTCAATTGGCGGAGCAGCTGGACGTCATGGTGGCTAATGCGGACACTATGAACATCGGACTTGTTCTGTGTTATCGTTCGACGTAGGAATAGTCTTAGCAACAGGAAATGTATCGTTATGGTCCGGTTGGACGGCGTTCATATAAGGAATTGTGAGGGAATGTAAAGCTGGAAAAATTCTGTCCCTTAGCTTCATTATTCTAGGATTTCATTAAATATTGACGTCATTCGAATTAGTTGGCGGATCGCGGGAGTATAGTTTGAAAATTGGTGCGTAGAATGTAAGCGTTGTATTTGTATAGTTAATATGAATTGCGCGCAAATGCTGAGCGGAAACCCTTAACGAAAGACATTATTTGAAATCGTAGTTTTAGGTGGCAAATAATATTATCATGGGTGTTTAAGAAATGGTGTGTGAAGGAATGGACCGGATTCAGGTGCATGAGGATAGTGTCCGGTGGCGGGGACGTGTGAACGCGGTAATATACCTTCAGTGTCCATAAAAATTGGATAATACTTTGATAAGCTGAGCGACAGAAGGATTTGTATGTTGTAGTTACGGTCGGTTTAAAGACTTTTGTGGGTCCAGTGCACCAATAAATTTGGGGATCCTACGTACATGCAGCCCTGAACTAAAAATGCAGACTGAGTAGTGTAAGAATTTAACACAGAATCTGAAATACAACCAACCTTTGGGGGCCGCTCGAAGAACGGGGCTTCATGCTGCCACCTTTTATTGCGATGGCCTGAAACCGGCGTGTTATTACTCAGCTGTTTAGTATGAGCGTATCAGATTCACTACAGCCTTTTGTAAGGTAATCAGTTAACTTCAGTCCTTATCTGTCGGCAGGCAAGTGTATTAACTAACTAGCTGTCCCATTATCAGGACTTCTACGTACGTATCTTCACCTAGCAGCGCACTGCTGTCCGTGCTGCACAGAAGTGGACGTGTTTGTGACATGGAAGAAATTTTCACAGTTTTTGAGTGCCATAGGAGGGCCTGTTACTTTTAAAGGGTTGTTGAAGATGTCGGAACAGAGGTTAGTGTAAGTTGTACCTGTAAAATGTGTGTCTCGTCCCACATTTGTAGGTATTTCCGGTCGCGGTAGTATGAAGTTACATTAAACAATGTCTGGACCTTCTTCAGGTCGGAAAATTTTATTTTAAAGGCTCCTTTCCTACGACGTTACCTTTTCGGTCGTCGCATATGACAAATGGACTTCGTTTTAAAACAGTTTCGTACATACAGGGGTTCTGTATTTCGAATCTGCGTCCCGAAATGATTATACCGGTATTGGGAAAAGTAGAGTAGATCCGTTTCTTTACCATGCGACTTTTAGGTATTTCACGGCGGTATAGCTGAGATTTCCGTTCTTCTTGCGTATGACACGTCTCTGGGTAGTCGGGCGGCGTAGCGCCTAGTTTCTGGACTGTTCCTAACGTTGTGGACAGAGGACCCCTTTGTCGTGCAGTGATCCAGTTCAGTGTGCTGCTTATGGCAAGCAGATTATTGTAACCACCAGCTAATTCCATGCAGTGAGTGATTGTTGAGAAGCTGGTAGTTCCTTAGATAAAACTGTCCTTATAGAGAGGGAGTGGAGGTATAGCTCCACTTGTTCTTAACTTCGTCATTATATGGGCTAATAATAATTCGTATTTTGCACCAGTTACTTGAAATGGAAAACACAGGCGTTTAGATCAGTTGTTTCTTCGGCCCGTTTGGCCGTGACGTGGTTCTTAACCTCGTTAACAGTGAGAGATTGTCATGAATGTAAGTGGGTTTGTATGTGAAATGTCTGTTATGTTTGTCCGAACTTGAATTTGGTTGACATATTTTAGTAAGAATCCCCAATATAAAAAGAATAAAAACAATGTAGTGGGAACCGAGTTGTTACATATGGCGGGACTGACAGACAGACGAAGTTCTGTCGCCTCTGCGCAGTGTGTCACTGCCCGACAGGTAGCCCTGTTTTGCATATTTTTCGTAATTGGCTCCACTCCTGTATATGCGTTCATGGCGCGCAGAGGTACTACTGTGCTGTGATTGTGTATGTTCTCGTCTCTTGATGTCGCCGGCCCTGCTCCAGGCCGACTCCCAATCCATCACGAGGTGGGGCATGTTGACACTGAGTGACCAGCATTTGTTTGTTTCAGGCACACAATGGGCCAGCGGACATATCCGGTAGTGATTCTCGAAGTGATAAATGCTTAATGGGGGGGGGGGGGGGGGGGGGGGGGGGGGGGGGGGGGGGGGGGGGGGGGGGGGGG
Organism: Coptotermes formosanus; assembly: GCA_013340265.1. NCBI lineage: Eukaryota > Metazoa > Arthropoda > Insecta > Blattodea > Rhinotermitidae > Coptotermes > Coptotermes formosanus. The sequence goes on from BLKM01002028.1 coordinate 295,348, forward strand.
GGGGGGGGGGGGGGGGGGGGGGGGGGGGGGGGG